>JNEK01002382.1:0-50633 GCA_000697295.1 Mucor indicus B7402
AAAAAAAAAAAAAAAAAAAAAAAAAAAACGGAAGCAGACTACAGATCCATGTAAGAAGTTACCAGAGAAACACATGAAGCCATACCAACGGAGCAGATACCTACAAAAATGGAATACGCCCAAACAAACAACAAAACAAAAAAGTATAGCAGACAATTTACTCGTTACTATTACCTTGCTATGCTTTTCTATGAGTCCATGAAGACAAAAGTCATTACTTGAATCCAAAAAAACCACCAAAACGACTCATATCAGGCTCAAGGTCGCGCTAAAAGGCCAGCATCTATACAATCGTTAAATTTGCCAACACTTACATGATCGCAAATAAAACTGGGGAGAATGTTGTATTTCTAGCCTCTTTTTTTAAAGGAAAGGGAAGGGGATGTGTGTGTGTGGGGGGGGGTCCAACTTTCAAACTATGATTCATACTGAGAATCTGAGTCAACTCATAAGATGTGGTAGCCTCTTCATCATAAACAACACCTTGAAGGCATTGAAGATTCGTCATCGGAAAACCAGCAAACTTAAGAGAAGAAATCATCATCATCAGCACCAGTTACGGAACGGCTACCGCCTGGAATGACGGCATCGTTAGGATCAGGGAGAGTGAAAGAGGATGGGGAAGAAACGGGGGAGGAGGTATTGCTATCAGAGGGGAAAGAAGTGAATGTAGAGGATAAGGAAGGTATGGGGGATGGAGATGAGGAGGAGGAGGAGGAGTCGATTAAAGTAGAAGAATATGATAGCGTGGGGGAAGGAGAAAAGAAAAGAGAGTCGCTACTATCATCTCCAGCAACGAAAGTAGACGACGAAGAAATAGGGGAATCTATACTAAAAGGAAGGGAAACACCGGAAGAAGAAGAGCCACTACTGCTGGCAACAGTAGCAGAGTGGGCGACTTTCTGACGCTTGAAAGGGCGTGAACCGCAATCAAGTTCATTAGGCTCCACTGCGTTGAAACGCCTAAGTATAGTAAAATAAATAAATAAATAAATAAATAATGTAAGTATTCTTTTTTGCGAATAGACTTTTAAAATAGAATGATAATTACCTCTTCATTCTTGAGGAACCAGAAGTAGAAGGACCAGCCTCACAACTAATAGCAAATAAAATAGGTTTGGTTAAAAGAGTAAAAATAAAGAAAAATCGCGTAGCATAATTACCTAGAACCACCGGTGTTGAGCCTTTTAACGTCTTGCTCAGGAGACTCGCTATCAGAGCAGTCGTCGAAACGACGCTTGGTAGGAGCAGTAGCGCGTTGTTTTTGTTTATCTTTGCGAACCATTTTGAATAAGATGAGAAAAAAGAAAGAAAAGGAACACAAAAGCAAACGGGCAGTATTGTTTATTTCAAAAAAAAAAAAAAAGGACTTCTATATTTAGGTCAATTAACAAAGATTTATTGGTGTGTTGTTTTTGTTTGTTTTTTTTTTCTCTATCATAAAGAGTCAGTACGTTAAAGGAATAAGGTGTTTTATATCTATGTAGTGCTCACAATAAAAACTACTTTTATGAGAAACGTACATATATCAAAGAATAACTTTGTTGTTTGTGTAAGCCTGGCTGGATAGGATGATTTCACACAGATCAGAGCTCGCAGCTATATTACATGCCCAAATGATATAACAAATTTATATAACTTTAGAAACCATTTGTTAATATCTTGCTCAAACCTCTCATTTTTATTTTTATGCTTACTCACAATGATCGTGATACCTGAGGTTAATAGTCAGACACAAAATGCACAACTCCTTATGTTTATTTACACAATAAATCACGGATCTAGATCAAATCTCTTATATAAATTAACACACCCTACTCAACGAATAGAGCGCTATCCGTAGTGAAAAATTGTATGCAAGGATATATCTTTATCACGTATGTATAGTGGACACAAAAAATCCCAAAATCAGTCTTGCTGTGTTGTGGTACAACCTTATAAGTCTTTTAGTTATACGCAAGGGAATACTACCTCCATCATTTTAAAATACATTGTGGGCTGATTATTTTTTTGAGGACCTAATACATCACACCAAGTAGTGTTGTTACTATGGAGATGGGATAAAATAGTTAGTATAAAATAAGCTTTGTTACACAATTCAATCAAAACAATCACCACGTTGACTTCGTATTACTTTAAAACGGTAAGCTACATGCAGTAACTAATAGGCAAAATTAGAGTATAAACTCATGAAAAGCCTGTTAGAATATTAGACATGCGTTGCTTAGTTAAAGAGGAGAAGTGCGATGTAACACTGTATTGTATGGTGATCGCTATTTCATTGAATGAGCGATATCGTTGTTATGTCTATACTACAATAGAAAGCTGTTATTGTGGTTTTTTAAAACATGGATACAAACCATTTTTTGTTTTAGTTTTGGACTTGTTTTCTAAAACCAACTACATATGAGCTCTGTAGGTACGTGCAATGAAATGTGTTGTCGTTTGTTTGCTTCCTTATTGTATGCACGCCGTTTTATAAATGCATAAACAATGGTGTATTGAGCCATGAAGATAAAAGCCCTTTATGTTACTATAGTTTTATGTATATCGGAATTTAAGTATTATATTTCAGAATAGATCAACTAAATAATGTTATGGTGTATATTAGTTTATTTAAGGGGGAACAAAACGATAGCTATCGATTTTTATGTTGCACATGCATAATAAACTTGGCTTTTTCATATCCCAAAAATAATGCAAACAATAACCTCTTCTTTTTTCTCTCTCTTCTCTTTCATTTTCTTACTTTTAAGGTCTTTCACATACCCTTCCTTCCAAATAGGTTGGTTAAATTCTTCAAAACTTCTAGGTAATTATATATAATATATACAGGCGTCATAATATATCAAAAGTAATAAATACATAGGATGAATCGCTTTTGTATCTTCAGCATCAGTACTGCTGCGCGTTAACAAATATATGTTCTTGTTTACCTTTTGGAATATGTGTTCTTTATAACATCATACGTATGGACAAGCTGTATAATTATCACAAATGATATGACGAAGTGGGTGTAGATTCAAGATTTATGTAGTACACCAACGGCACGGTTATATAAAGGGGATGCTTAATATTAGGACCAATATTTCATCACGATTAGATAGTGAAAAGCGTTAACTACATTAACCTGCTCTTAATAGGTTATTGGAATGAAGCTACGAATCTATTTACTGTTGGGTTTGGCAAACAGGTTTTGAGGCTTATGGACACAGTACCCTTCCGTTTTGCGTGTTTCAAAGGCTATATAGTAGTGTCATTATAGCATTCAAGCAATTGTGGGCTATTTATTAATTAATAATTAATAATTATCAAGCTGATACTCAGAGGGTAAAATAACACGAGAAAACTAGCTTGAGCTGTAAAAAGAAGCAGCCCGCATCTACTGTACAATGGGTAAATTTTGCAATTAGTGTATTTCTCATTTTTGTTTTGATACTAGCTTATTCTTATTATGACCTATTGACATATCTTTTGGCTATCATTCATGCTAGAAACGGCCCAAAAAAGATAGCAAATGTTTAATTTCAGGTTCAAATACCAGCCGGATATATCGAAGCAGTGAAATGTAAATAATTAGCACCTGAAGATAAATACTTAAAAATGCATTAGACTCAATAGTTAATTAAGCAGATTGTTCTATAAGACTCATTTTATTTCAATAGGGAAGGTAGGTATTTACATATTATAGTATATACTTGAAGAGCAGTTGATTAATTACTATTATCGATCGATTAATACTATTAGCTGAATTTTTGCCTTTTATCGTCACTAGGTCTTCATGCAGCGTTCGAAGAAAGAGTCAGCAGAGTGCTCTTTTCTTTACTATACCATTTGACGTGTGCCCGTTTGAATTAAGTCTGGTGGCTTGAATATCTCAAGACGTCATGACATTAAAATATCTGTAATTACGTACCTATTGTGATGTGGAACCCCTAGTTGTTTTCTGTTATAAAAGAAATACCTGTGTATAGGCATGGTATTAATTCGAACTTCATGTTCCTTCTTTATACTACCTACTAAACTTCACAAAGCAACGGAACAGAATTAACTCTTTTTATAGGCATTGATTTCTCAGTTTCTATTTCTCAAGCTTACATACATATTGTAGCTATATTGAGGCTTATCAGCCATTGTCGGTATTTGCTAATTTATATGTATGAATCAATAGGCTTTTGGCGGCTCAGAATTAGCCCTATTTATTGCACATACTGCCCCCTTTTTTTTTTTTTTTTTTTTGGTAGTTGGAACAATAGGATTTTATACCCTAAAAATTAGACGGTGTTACCATTTTTTGTTTCCGTCTAAAGAAGGCACTATTATAAGCTAAACATCTGAAATTAATTTTGATTCGTCCAGAAAAAAAAAAAAAAAACTAACACTGTCTAATTTTTAGGGTATAAAATCCTGTATGCTTTAAATGTATTCATGCCTAGATCTTAACACTTGGAACTATATACAAGCCTCGTTTATTTTTATCGTCTCCTGTTGTCACAAATATGCATTACGTAAATACGATATCAAGGAAAAGATTAAACAAAAGCGCCTACAACACACATCAAATGTCAAGATAATCGTGTCTCTTTTTGACAGCAACGTATTCATCATAACAATGAATATCAAAATGGATGATAAGAATATGTAGTACTACCTTGAAATCTACTCTCAGTTTATTGATATAAGTTCTATATATACGCAACTGCATGCTGAGTAATGTTGAGGCTTTTATTTTAGTAAAACTTTTTATGAACCTCCTCCATACATATTCTTTGTTCTGTTGTTTATCACGTTTATACCATAAACGGTATATTTCCAGGTTCAATGGCAAGGCAACTGTATGGGTAGTACTATATGTCAATTACAGTTAACTTAGTACTACTTTTATACTACGCCGCAAGAGGAGAGGGGAGATGCATAAAGAAGGAAGAACTCGAAAATTTCTTTAAAAGGCAAAAGCACGTTCAAAAATAATTTTTTTTTGTTTTTTTTTGAAGTTTCCATTTTTATTCCACATGGACATCACATTGCGCAATTAAACTATGGGAATACAGTTTTTTTTTTTTTTTTTTTTATTATTTACAAAAGAGTTATACTCTTTACATAAATTTGAAGTGTGTGCATAAATAAGATTGGAGGGTGGTATATATAAGTAATATATATAAAAACTTAAAGAGAGAGAGAAAAAAAAAAGGTGGGGGGGGGTATGATGTTCATAGAGTAATAATAGGTCGTTTCAGTGCCACTGAAAGAATTGATCTATAAATTCAAAAAAAGGTGAATACAAAGAAATTGTATATTTTTGTGCGTGTGTGTATATATTCTTACCATTTTGGATAAAAGAGTCCAGAATGTCATTATCTTGGTTAGAAGAGATTGAATCTATGTATGTTTGAATAAGATCTAATTCATGTTGATCTAAAGGCAATGGTTGTTGTGTTCTAACAATAGGTTGTTGATGAGTAATAAGTGTGTTCTTCTCTGAGGTAGACTGGCCATTCAAAAGAGGAGTTGAGATTGTTTTCATAACTGGTGGTTGGTTTGTATTTTGTGCATTCTTTTTTGAACCAAGAGGCAAACTTTTGCTAGGTATAATGACAGGTAGTTGACTAGCTGCTTTCATAATTGCATCATTTGATGACTTTTTGCTGGTACTCGTTGTTGTTGCCGACAACTTCTTTTGGGGAGTAGTAAGTTGAGCTTGTTTTCGTTTCTTATCGATGTGAGCGTTGGTTACTTCTTGTTGAACTTCTGCTTCTTCAGATGTTTCTCTTGATCGTTTCTTTACTTCAGCTTGTTGAGTCTCGTTATCAGTCTCGACTTTCTTCTTTTTCTTCAATCTCTTCTTTGAAAGTTGAGCTTGACGCATTAATTGTTCATTCTCTTTTCTTAGTGCTTGAATCTGATTTTGATAAGTTGATTCTCTCTCATTTGCGCTCGAAACTATAATTATACACGGTAAATACAAGTAAATAGATTGGCCGTAAATATTCATACCGAATTCAAGTGACTTTGCAACAATCATACTCTTGCTTGGCCTTCTCACTTGTCTTAATGAAGGTAGAACATGAGCTAATTCTTGGAACTTGTTGTTTAAACCTTCTCTTCTTTGTCTCTCGAGTGCATTATGAGCTGATCGTTTCTCATTGTATTCACTATATTAAGACAAACAAAATGTTAGAACTATACTAACAAATGTCAAAGTAACTACTTTCTATGCGTACCTGTATTGCTGATACTGATTTGGATAATATGTCACAGTTGGTGTATAAGTCAAAGGTATCATTCGTTCGTTATATGTATTGACAATGGGACTCGAAGTAGATGAGGTGCTCGTAGTAGTAGGTGATGATAAATTTTGGTGAAATGTCATCCAACTCTTTTTGTAAGAAAAAAACAGAAAGAAACTTGACGAAAATACTTAATTTATATATGTGTATTTGTTTTTTTTTTTTTTTTTTTTTTTTTACAAGTCCCCCCCCCCCCTTTATTTTTTCAAAAAGCTGAAAAAAAAAAAAAAAGCCTATATTTTACATAATAACAAATACAAACTTCACGTAAAATTATGTCTTAAAAGGCAAAGACCACGCATTTTTCTGGTTTCTTATATGCCTATCGAATCGAGATCATAGGTTTATCATAATCGATTCGTAAAACTTGGATTATTCCTTTTTATAACGTTTCATGTTTTAATCACAATAACAATGAAATTTCGATCAATGTACATGCTTACATTAGACTGCAAACGTATATTACTAGGGCCAATTAACTCACATATTCTGATAACTATAATAAGCAGTGTTCATATTCAGCTTTCTGTTAAAAATACGAACAAACAACTGCTCTGGTAAACGATACCTATGCATCCCATCACCAGACCGTATCGAACAAAAGTATAAATTAAAATGTAACACAATGGCCACTTTGTCTTACTTGCATGGCTCATTATAGTAAAGAAGTAGAAAAGAAGGACTGCCTGCCTTTCAATATTCTATAATATAGTTTATAACATGCTTTGATAAAAGAACCAATTGAATTGTTCATAATTGAGTTCCCACATAAATATATACATAACAATGTCTTTTTACTAATAATGGAGATGCATCTACTATAAAAAAAAAAAAAAAAAGCTTATTATATTGCTTAATTCATTATATACTTAAAAAGGCAAAAAATCGGGTGGGCTCAGACAATGATGATTTCCTGGTCTATTTCGATCGATGCAAAGACTATTGTACAACACACATTTTTCAAAAAAGCGATATCATCGCGTTATTAGGGAGTTCCATCACCCCCACTAAGAGCCGTTTACTATCCACCAATCAAAAGCTTGTATTTTCATTAAATACTTACTACATTTTGCTGGAAGTGAAAGATCGACATCGAATAAATGTATATGTAAAAGCGTGTATAGAAACTACTTATTATAGGAATTATAGATTACGATGCGAGTGAGTCCGTTTGAGAAACCAACGCTTAATTCAATACGTTACTTTATTATTTTCCTGTTAGAGATTATCATTATGACGTCGATAGCCGTGATGCTTTGTACACATAACTGCAAGAGATGTTTATACAACAAAGTCAAAGGAAACTATCCTTCTTTAAGCTAACATCATGTTACAATGTTATTCGCTACTTGGGGGGGGGATTTTCCAGCCAGTAAAAAACTAACTCTATGATCTATATTTATTATTTCAGGGGCCATTGAGTAAAGTATTTCATTGTATCAAGTATACTGTACGCATTATTTAAATAGATAAAAAGTATTATATCTTGTATATATTATTATAGTTACACTTTCTCATATACCGTTGTACATATAATATGTCCCCCCAAAGCAGATCTAGTCGATCGATCTATGTAAGTAAATGTCTGGTAGCTATTTGGTGCCTTCATGTTTTAAAGAGTGTCTGACGTATCATAGAAGAATGAGGGATTTTTCCTTTCAAAGAAAAATATTGTACAATAATACAATATAATGTACAATATCTGGAAGCCGTGATTCTAATGAAGATTGATCGACGTGTAGGGAGACGTTTAGCCCAGTAGAGCGCTTGTCATATTTTGGGTGTAACTAAATATTATTTATTGGTAAACATTCTATTTTCAAAGTATGCTGAACAACACCATCCAACTTTCTTGAATTACTGGTATTCTCATACAGCCAACATCTTTAGCTGTTATGTAGGGCTATATAAGTGAATTTACTTTACTGATACATATAAATACCGTTTCAGATTACATATTTGTCTATATTATAGGGATAGTTAGGATTTCCCCAGTTTACTAATTAGTAGACAGCTATTACTTTATGCCCCTTGTGTTTACCGAGTGGTAAGAAGTTTGAAATTTCCTTGCCAAATGAAAGCATTTTAATTCATTGAACTTTTAATGCAGCAATATAGTATATTGCATTGACAATAATGAGTCAACATCTACTGTAATTGAGCTGTATTTACGTAATCAAATAAAGCAGGTACTTACATTCTAAAAGAGCAGCGCATTTATTTTACAGTTATCATATTATAGGCATCGTGCTTTGAAGATTCATTAATTTTAACAGCTATTGATGTATATCAGTACATTATCAACAAATAACCTTCTGTATTTACCAAGGCTTTGTTCTTACTATACATTATAGAGATCAGCTAACTAAAACACTGACAAAACGTGTTCTCAAAAATTCTTAACCTTGTGTATCATTTTTTATGAAAATCATCACAAATTTGTATCAGGAGTATTTATGTTTTGTGTTTGTTGTGTGATATGAGATGAGTATACCTTTTCCTTTTTTTTTTTTTTTTTTTTTTTTTTTTTTTTTTTTCTTTCTGTTTTTCCCATCCCTTTTGTTGTTTGAACATTATAAAAAACAAACATACAACATTAAACTTCCATTCGCGCATCTTAATTTGTAAAATTGTAAATAAAAGTCCATTTGAACATCATTTTATTACTTGACTACAACAAAACCTTTGCTATAGAGTACGTATTTATCATGGCAGCAACTATAGATAAAAAAAATATACCTGATACCGAAATAGAGAAAATTATTCAATTTCATGACTCACTTGCCTATGAAGAACTTGCAGGTTTACTAGATACCACTATTCAAAAAATATCAACATGGTTAAGTTCAGTTCATGTTTCTGTATTTACACTGGAAAGAGACTTAAAAGCACAAGAAAGTAGTGTCCAAAATGAATACAGTACAGACGAGTTGGAAGAAGCCATGCGGTCTATGGATCCAATTATTCAACTTTTACCTGAATTATCAGACGTTTTAGAGCAGCAATGTGATGAACAGCAACAACTAGAATACACTATACAAATAACAAAACTCCAGTCAGAATGGTCCAGTCTGCAGCACTTTTTGCACTCTGTTAAAAATCTATTATTTACTCAAAGAGAAACATTCAAACTACAAAGCACTATTGAACATTTGCTCCTTCAAATTGATCAACTATCCATCATGTTATTCGACTTTCAAGAAAAGAAATACCAATCATTTGCATTACCTACATCTTCTTCATTATCTGATTCATCATCTACAGACAATACCACAATAGCAAGCAGCACAAACACAACTGACGATTTTCATAAAGAAGATCAAATGATGATCGACATTGACCATCACTATGAACCTTTACTCGAACAAATGGAACACTTATACCAAACTATAGCCTCAGTACAAGAACCAATGATATTAAAAAGATTTCAAAAATTAAAGGACAAGTGGGAAGCCTTACAGTTTGATAGAGACGATGTGAAATCAGAACAAAAAGAAGATCGTTGGTTAACTGTATTCAAACGGGTAGCAGATCAAGTAGACATCATGATTGATGGCTTAGATCGCTCAGTCATACAATGCTACAGTTTTATTCAACAAGTGAAAAAGAACAACAACCATTCAACAACAACGACATCATCCAGAGGCAGTTTCTTCTTTTTAAAGCGAAACAAACCTGCGTCACCTATTATACAAGTAGATAAAGAAAAATTTAGATCGGTTGAAAAAAGCTTTGAAGCCAAATACAAATACTACACTCCCAGTATTGACCGTATGTTGGGTATGTTGGGTAACGGAATAGCTACTAGAGCTTCCAAAGACAACCAGACATCTCAAAGACACGAATCCATGCTGCAGAGGTGGCACCATCTTAAAGAAGTCATGGATGATTTACGATTGAAAGATTTAGTCGATACAGAAAGAATACTGTTTTCTGGAACAACACCAAGCAGTAATGGTAGTCATCATAGCGCATCACCCACAAACACCTATTTTAGTGATCAACAAACACACTGGAAGAGCATTCGATACCGTACTCCTGAACCTACCATGGATAGAGGAAGAAGTGTGACGCCAAATAGCACCACGAGGAGGAACTCACTCGGACGATACACTAATTTACAACATGACAGTGCATCTGATGCCTCTTCAACTACATCCTCCTTAAAATTACCAAGAACGCCTAAGCCATCAAGGAGTATTGTGACTCATGACTTTTATGAAGAAGACGAAAAGGACTTTGGATTGGACATTACCAACTTTACAAAACAACAGCTCGCTGCAGGAAAGAATGCAGGGCTGAGGTCGAAAAGTAGTTTGGGACACATGTATACATCGGGTTTATCACCACAACTCAGTCGAAGATCAGCCACGCCCTCATTGATTCCTCGACCAAAAACACCTTCCAAACAGCAAAGAATGCATAGTCGATTAGGATTAAATACACCGCCCGTACCGCCTCTACCTAAACAGCAGAAAGGGTACATACCCGATCTAAAAGATCCTTTGGATGTAGAGGTGAGTAAGATTATCAATGCTAGTCCTGTGCCAATACAGTGTCAACGAGCTTCGGTTGGTCGTTATTATTTTGGCAACGAATCGAGTGTTTCTGTGAACGGCGGTAAGAAGCTCTATGCTTGTAAATTAATGACCTACACGGATCGAAAACGAAAGGGAAATGGGCAGAACAAAGTCCTAATACGTGTAGGAGGAGGATGGCAAGAGTTGGAATTCTTTTTGTTAGATCATAGTTCGTTTATGTCCTCCAATACCCCAATTCCTGTGAAAAAGGTTGTACCCTCTTCATGGAGAAATTAATAAAATAATTTGTATTACGCTATGTGAGGCTATTAATGGTGCTTTGTTTTTAGAGATAGTACTACGCGATATATATATATATATATTCTGCAGATATCAAGAGTAATCAATACGAAAACCGTTTTCAGTATTGTCGTTAAAAAGTGCCCTGTATAGTTGATATATATATGTAGACTTGAATTTAACTAGTCGTTCATTTACATGCATTACTTTTCGTGGTGATCTGACCATATAAATATACAATATATGCATTAATAAATTGTATCTTGACGGCTTCCTTTAAATCTTCAGACAAAAATATGATTTATCCTTTCTCGTCCATAGATGAAAGACTCGTTGTCCAATAAAAAGGAGAAAACTACTGTTTGAATTTCCTTTTGCAAAACATCTGAAATAAGGAGGTGAGGGGTCAATTACAGCCAATCATCGCCCACGCGTACCCAAAAGAACTTTTTGAATCATAACCTCCTAAAGTAATTCTTCTCTGTTTTGTATATTATACAGTGAAAATCATGCATGAATAACACATAGGGGAGAGGGCATTCGTTTAAATGGAAGGTCATTGTTTTAACTTCTTTTCCTTTTATCTCTCTTTTTTTTTAATAAATTTTACAATGCCAAACAGCTTTACCTGGATTGCTGCTATTTTCCTTAGCTTTCAAGTATTTACCTTATCTGTATCGGCCATTATTGGTTGTGCTGCTGAAGCCAAGTAAAAAATGATTACCACAATAAATAAATAGAGATACTTAATACGAATAGGGGATAGCTTCCAAGCCTGCAAATCTATTGAACAAAGTGTTTTGCAAGGATGTGGACCTGTTGACTATGCCTGTCAATGTAATGCTCAAGTAGGTCCCCTTTTTTTTATTATTATTATTATTATGATGATGAGTAGTAGGATACTTACCCATTGTTAAAAAAAAAAAAAAAAAGAAATTGATACGACAATGTTATGATTTATGTCCTGAATATAGCGTCGATGCTAACGAACAAGCCAGGGTTGCTACAGGTATCTGTGCAGCTGTCCCTACTTCCTCTGCAGCACCTTTACCTTCGATTTCACCTGCTGCAACTCCCGCCTCATCATGGGTTCCATCATCAAGCACTGGCGCGCCTACTACTTTACCCTCTTCTAGTCAGTCTGTGTCCAAATCTGCTGCAACTTCCGTCTCTCCTATTATTCAGTTAATTGGCTTTATAGCCGTATTGTTAGTTACTGCTCATCATTAATTATCGTAATACTCCTGTCTTTTTTTTTTTTAATTTTTAATACATAATAATAATGCTCATTATTTTTGGAGCCTCATATAAATATAACGTAAGTGAAAGTGACAATGAGACGTTTAACATTTTCTGAAGCCAAAAATGAGAAAAGGCTTATCGGTACCTGTAATCTCCTCAAATGCGAGACTGTAAACAACAATATAAACTTGCAGGAAACACTTGGGCATTTTGTAAATCACGCTAAGGAAGCTCCCTGAAATTTCTGTCTGAATTTAAAGACGGAAGAGTGATAAACTCTAAATTTGTATCTATACACACACCCCACTATAAAATTTACATCATCATTTTTTAATGCCTTTTTTTTTTTTTCTTTATTTACATTATTATTATGTACTTGGCTTATATGACAAAAGACAAGGATATCACAGCACCTTTGATGGATACTAACAAGCGTCTTGTAACATTTGATTTACCACCAGAAGAACAAGAAAAGAAGGAAGAGGAATTATTATCGCCATGTGTCACTTCACCTACTATTGATATCAATGCTCATTTAGTCCCTGATACAATGCTTGTGGCGCTTTTTGATCGTTCCTCAGAAATGAAAGAACTTGTATGCCATAATAAAGCGTTTTTTTCAACATTAGCCACGCATTTAGATACAAAATGGTCTCGTTTTGAAAATACATTGTATTGTGATAGATCAAGTTTATCTGATATTGAATGGATGAAGCGTATTTCAAAGGCATTATCAAGTGTACCTTCTTTGCTAGAGAAGTTTAAAGAACTGGTTGGTTATTTGGGCGATGATGAACAAGAGGATGAACAAGACTTTTTTTCAAACGTTGATATAACAATGATAAGACCAAAAGTAAATAGAATATCAAAACAAGCTTACCCTCAATTCTATACCAATTGTCAGCAAACGATGAAAGAAGATTACCAACCTTTTATTGACACTTTGTTTGACACTAATTTAACGAATATTGCATGGAAATTAAGACTTGAGGGTTTATTAAAAAAGCATGTAAATATACTAAACCAACTACAAGAAATTATTGCTTATGAAATTGAAGAATAAAAATAAAAAATTTAGTTTATTTCATTCTCTAAGGCCTTACATAAATTCTCTTTTTGACAATTCAATTGTTTATCGAGTATCCAGTTCCAGTATTCATTCTCTAATAATTGATACTCTACTCGGTTCAATATACGAAAGATCGATAACAATTCATAGCGAATGGCCCCTAGGCGTTCTCGAGAATAACTCAGTTCCATTGCCATATGTCGATGTTGCTTACTACTCCACTGATAATTATACTGTGTTACATCTTGTCTCACTTCCTTAAATAATTCATAAACAACACCTTCTCCTAGTGTTTCATTACTCTGATCAATAATCATGATTTCATTTTCCAAGTCCTTCAAGTACACACCGCGCCAACTAATAGTCCCATATTGATTTAACGCTTTTTGATATAATCGAATTTGGTATAATGTAAACAAAGCGCACACGAGTCCCAGGACAAATGTACATAGATAAACCCATGATCCACTCTCCTTTTTAGTGGCTACTACTCTATGTTCCTCTTGTTGTCTGGGTAGTGATGGCACATTGTTTTCTTTGGCTGCCACTTCATTCTCTATAATGGGTATCAAACCAGAGATAGTTTCTTGCATACCTTTCATAGCAGCTCGATTCACCATCCCCTTTACAAATATACTCTTTAACCATTGAACGCCCATCGAACATTTAAGTCGGCAACTCGTCATGGTTTCATAAGAAATACAATACTTGATCGTAGGCAAAAACGCATCAGCATAGGGTAATGTAGGTGTACGAGTCGTTACTGTGACTACGTAACTCACATGATCGTTATTTTCTTGAATTTCTTGTGTCTCATTCACATTGGCTTCCTTGACTTTGACCATAGGGTTCGAGACTGGCATCACATACTCCATGGTACGTTTATTATTTTCCCATGCTGAAAAAGTAGGTACGGTACAGTTCTTGGATTGGTTTAGTCGGTTCCAGATATCAGGTGTATCAAATAGCATTTGAAATAATTGATGTGCGCTTACAGGAAGCTTCATGTCAATTTCTATCTTTTCTAAATGATCTGTGCACGAGCAGTTCACTGGGCCTTGGGGTTGTGGGACATTAGATGGCCACACTTGGTCGTTTTCTTTGGGTGACACGGATGTGTGATGATTAGGCTTTGTTACACTGGCCCTTGATTGAATTTGTTCCAATTTTTTCTGATTACGAGCAGCAACAGCAGCTAATGCACCCTGAGCAGGCGATCCTCGATGTTGTTCCTCTTCTTCTTTCTCTTCCTCTTCCGCCTCTTCTTCTTTTTCTTCATTAGAGGGATTCATTGTGATCTGTTGGGCCTGTACTGTAAGAGGTGTCACAGAAGCAAATAATGAAATGGACGTTGTTAATCGGCTTGTAGGTGTTCCCTTATGTTGCTTGCTCAAATTAGTATTCATGATTGTTCGTACATGATCATAAACTTCTTGAATAGGCTTTGTTTTGTTTGCAATCATATAATTTAATTTCTCAGAAATGATATCAGCTGATTCTAGCCATAAACCAAAACAAAAAGTCTTATTTTGTACTTCAATCATGAGTAAAGAACCATTGGAGTGATAGGTGTGTTCTAAGCGAACTGCGCTAATCTTTTCTATTGGAATGACTAGCATATTATTACAAGTCATAAAGTTACAGCTATAAAACCAGATGTACTTTTGTGTGACCATAGTCATGCCTGAGTACCCATAGGAAGCAGATGTATCTTCTTCATTATCAAGTGAAGGTTGTCTGTAGAGAGACGCCAAAAAGGATTCGATTACAATTTCATCTGAAGGCACATTGATGAAAATAGTGTGTAGCTCTTTTTGGTTTTGTTTCAACTTGTCAGAATAGTGTGTTAATGGTATATCTGATTGAATTTTACTTGGCCACACGATGACCTCTTGAGTTTCTTGAATAGTAGAACCTTGCTGGTCTTCGTCAGCCGCAGTAGAAAATGCATTGATTCCTGTAGCTAACCAAGGCATACCCCATGATGTTGTTGGAGTATCATTATTATCAATGACAATAGGACCTGTGTAGTTTTTAGCAGATTGAAGCATAGTAGAAATTAAACAAGACGTTGTTGTTAAGATGAAGGGGCTTGTTGGTTTCTTTTTTGAGTCAATTGCAGTTAATAAAGGAGAAGTTGACATTGCAACTATTAAGGTGTTATCGTTAATAAAAGATGTCATTGTATTCTTGGGTGATAGCATTAATTCAGGTGTATTATAAGATTGTAATGAAATGGGTTCATTGTTGATATTGTATTCTATGGTTGATATCCATTGCTGTAATTCTTCGTATGTTTCAGCCTGTAAATAAAAGGTATATGGTTGCGAGGACAATTCAAAACAATACCGTCTATTGTTATCTAAATCAGGACAGATACGGACTTGTGCATCTTTAACAAGGACTCGCTCACTTAATTGAATATTTGCCTTTTCTTTTGTATTCAAGGTACATGAACCAAACCAGCCATCCTGTAAATAAAACCATCGCCTTGTCCATGAAGCTCGATTTGATTTACCAATAATCATAATTTTACTATTGAGATAACCGTGTTTATTGTATTCTTGCAGGATAGGTTCTTGTTCTTTTGGTTGTTCATTGGTGGAATAGTTTTTTAAGGAACGAGAGGGTTTCATGTCAAGTAAGAAATTATCCTGTAATTCTTCACATCTTCGCTTGATCTTGTTTAGTTGATATTCGGTAGTCACATTACTCTCTTCTAACCACTGTTTCCAGCCAGTAATATTACCTTTTACAAGTTGAAAAGAGTGATTGGATTCGTCTAATTCTTCCAATAAACAGTTTAAAGCGCCTGAAAAGCATTCGACCAACATGTTTTCCAAGTTTGCTTTAAATGAGACTAGGATTCCAAAATGAGAGCCTGTTGTATTTACAAATAGTTTCCGCTGCTCATACATTTGAAAGGCATCTTCTCTCAGAGCACTGGCTTCTTTTTGTTTACTCAGTACATAATATCTATATAATTGTGTTTCATATCGATCCAACATTTTTTCATACTGTTTTCTACTTTCCTATCCATTGAATAAGTGTGTGATCCACTATTTGAAAAAAAAAAAAAAAAAAAAGTTGAATATCATACTTTGAAGGTTTTCAAGTCATTCTTCAAGAAGTTTTGTAATGGCTTTAATAACAGTTCTTCTAAATCCGATACCTTTCTTATTTTGTTATCATTATTATTGTTGTGAAATCAAGTATAATTTTTTACCATTTTTAATTTATGTGCTATTGTTGACTGTAAGGTGGTTGCAAATGTACTGACAACATTTCCGGCTATCTTTGTGTCTGTAAAATAGGGTTAGCATCACTTTTTACTGTTTTAGCTTTCTCTTTACCTATTAAGCTATCATCTAAGCCATTAAAAAATGTACGTTTACATAAAGTACTTGCTTGGGTGTTATATTCTATATATCATCAATTTCGTATTCTTTCTCTATTCTAAATCATTCAAGCTTACTATTTATAACTTCAATATAACTTTTGAGTGCTCGAATAAAACCATCAATCCACTTTTCGAAATGTTCAATTTGTTCTTCCAAGTGTATAACATTGGATCTCCAAACAGGCGTATCTAATATAACATCTTGTATTGTAAAAGTATTTGTTGGTAATGAATAAAGTGTTTGAACTTGTGACATTTATAACAAAAAAAAAAAAAAAAAAAAAAAAAACAAGAAAAAAAAAAGCCTTTGCTTTTTAAACAGCATTATTTTGTAACTGTTAAATTAGTGTAGTGTCTCCTCTTGGCCAATTAGATTCGTCGTTATTTTGGCTAAGTAGTAGTTACGTGATTGATCTGAAAGGAAAAGAATAACCAGATAGTGTCTGGTGAAAGAAAAAACAGATGCCTTTGATACTACAGTGAACCAGGGGAAAGTTGATTATAAAATTCTTCTATGTCATATGTAAAAGGAGAGGTCAGTTCAGCAAAGTAAAAACGAACCACAGTCTAAATTGAACATAAACAATCAATTACATGTTTATTATTGTCGATATCAAATTTTATTGCTCTACTGCTTTGCTTGTAGAAAAGAAATACATGTCTCCTATTTTAGTTTATAAACAATATCCCAGAAAAGAAATAGCAATCTCTTTAAAAGCTATGCATTCACTTGTAATATATATATAGATGTTAGCAGACATTTAAGCTGTATTTTGTAATTAGCATTAAGGAAATGAGAAGCTATTGCGACCTTGAAACAAATCATACAATTTCTGGCTATGACATCAGTCTGAGAAATGGATCTCCATAATATTGCACCGCTTCAGGTACTGTCATCATCCATATCCGCAGTCTTAAACCATTTTTCCATTACAACAATTTCCTTTTATGTTATATCCAAATCAGGTAAGCAAAAAATATTTAAAGCGTAAAAGCTTTACAAAGCAGAATTTCAATTTTTGATTCGTCCAATACGATGTAATCATCCAAAGCATCCCACCCCCGTTTTAAATTTTTTTTTTTTTTTTTTTTTTTTTTTAATTTTTTTTCCTTTCTGAATTACTGCATCCTTAAAAAAAAAAAAAAAGAGAGAGAGAATGTCGCAATCTCAGTTATTTGGAGTTACTTCCAGCTTTGTTGCTTCAAAGAAACACTTGAGAAGAAATTCAGCACCTTCTATGGACGACTCTTATTTTAGTTCAACTTACACTAGTAGCAGTTCAAGTAGCACAAATATGTTTTCGTCTTCAGAATTGTCTTCTTCACCTATTCCTTCACCTTCCAATTCTACAAAAGCAGCTAGAACTCACCAGCATCGCTTAAATGCTGCCCAGGAACAAAGAACTTATCGTGATAGCTGTCAACGTCTCATGACTCACATTCACTCTGTCATGTCGATTTGTAACGATTTAAAGACTGCCAACAAAGATAAATTCCCAATCTTTTATCCTATTCAACAACAAAAACCTTCAATGACTCGCTCTCAAACTTTGGACCCCAACCAGAGTCAAATCTTGGATGCTGTTCGTCGCTCCTCAGTCTCTCAATCAGACGTTCTTAATCAACAACTAGAACAACATCGTCTTTTATCCCTCCAAGATAATAAAGACCTCAACATTTTGTCTTTGGATTTAAAATTGGGTCACTCTTCAACCGATTTGAGTACCTTGGAATCAAAATCCATTGCCAACTTATTAACCGACCGTTTAGACCAAAGTTTGCGTCATTTGGAGAAATTACACACCCGTATTGCTGATACTTCTTCCAAGGTTTTAGTCACTGGTGACCTTAATTCGGGTAAATCCACCTTTGTCAATGCTTTATTGAAGAGAGAACTTTTACCCGCTGATCAACAACCCTGTACAAGCATATTTTGTGAAGTTTTGGATGCCATGTTGAATGATGGCTTGGAACAAGTTCATGCTATTCCCAATGTTGAAACCTACAATCGCTTAGATCCAAATACTTATCACATTATTGAAATGCGCCATCTTTATAAAGTCATCACTGAAGACTATGAATCTTATAAAATGCTCAAGATATACGCCAATGATGCTAGAACCACTCAAGAATCTTTACTTCATAATGGTGTTGTGGATATTGCTTTGATTGACTCGCCAGGTCTCAATACAGATTCTATTAAAACAACCGCAGTCTTTGCTCGTCAAGAAGAAATTGACGTTGTTGTCTTTGTTGTCAGTGCTGAAAACCATTTCACTCTTTCGGTAAAAAAAAAACACTTACAAAAAAAATAGCCGAGTAACTCATAGATAATGAATAGGGCAAAGAATTCTTATGGAATGCAGCTAATGAAAAAACTCACATCTTCATTGTTGTCAACCGTTTTGATTCTATTCGAGATAAGGATAGATGTAAGCGTTTGATTTTGGAGCAAATTCGACAACTCTCCCCTGCAACTTATGCAGATGCAGAAGATTTGGTTCATTTTGTGAGCGCAGGCAATGTCGATTTGGAGCCTGGTTCTCGCAAGTTAGATGCCCCTGACTTTGCACGACTCGAACAACGTCTTCGTGCATTTGTTTTAGAAAATCGAACCAAGTCCAAATTATTACCTGCTAAAAACTACCTTGTCAATTTACTCTTGGATATCAACGTCTTGTCAGAAGCCAACAAAAAGAAATCTTCAGATGCTTATGCTCAAGCTACCATGGAGCTCGAACAAGACTTGCCTGCCTACCAACACTTACTTAAGGTGCGTGATCGTCTTCTTGAGCAAGTGGAAAAGGTTGCAGAAGTTGCAGTGTCTTCTGTTCAACTTCATGCTCAAACTAAATTAAATCAAGCTGTGGAAAATATTGGACAGGCCATTGATGCCATTGAATATCCTGGTATTTTGTTGATTTGGCAATATGCCCAAGATGTAGCGGACTCTATGGTGCAGAAATTACTCAAGGATGTTCGCCAAGAAGAACAACATGCTCGCCAAGACACTGCCGTCTGTTTAGAACGCTTGCATAGTATGGGTACAGAACATTTAGGCACTTATGACATGGTGGCTGATGTGAACAAGATGGCTGTCAAGAACAGAGAACGTCGTGTGAGCATTTCTGTAGAAGCTACTGATTTCTTTGACCTTGTTTTAGACGATAAATTATCTGGTGCCGCTCTCTCGGTGGGTGCCGCAGCTATGGTAGGTGGTCGCATGTTGGGTTTCAAAGACGCCCTCAGTAGTTTCTGGACTGTCTCTAACATGGTTGGTTCTAACAATATGCGTCGCTGGGTCGTGCCTGTTGTCAGTGTTGCCAGTGTTGGTTTGTTAGTCTATGTTGTTAGCGATATGCGTAATGCTGTTGAACGTAACTTGATTAGAAAATTCAAACAAGCCGCTCGTGATACAGGCTATGTCGATGGTCAAAGTCATCGTATTGCTCGTGAGAGCCGTAAAGTTTTGCGTGTCGAAGGATGGGAGATTCAAAGTAGAATTCAAAAAGCAATTGAACAAAAGGAACAGAAGCGTAACGAAACAGAGCAAGTCGCTCTTTTATCTAAAGAGACAGCTGAATATTTCGCTTCCGTTTTAGCAAAATCCAATCTTTTGCTTGAAAAAGTCCAACTTATTCCTACTGATTCTCCTTTATCTGTTAAAGAAGACTAAGTTATTCCATCTCCTTCTCGTATCTCTTTCATCCTTTTAAATTATGTTTATTATCTTTATTATTATTCCATTTCATTTCTTTCTTTTAAATAAAGTTTTTTATTTATGAATTACTTGTTTTCCAATGGCTTCAGGGTGCTTAATATCGTATTCTCTTCGAAGAGCTGCGTATACAATATCTATCATTAATAACACTTGTCCAAGATTGTAAACTAATGTAATTGCATAAAAAAAGTTGGCATTGCCACTGCCAGCATAAATCCACAAATGCCAGAAAATAGGCGCGAGGGTGGAAGCATACAAGAATAGATTAGCTACTAAAAAACCATATCTACAATCTATAATAAAAGGTTATTTATCCATCAAATGATTTTTTTTTCTTTCTTTCCTTACATTTAAACAATTCATCATGAATAGGTACTAGAGCTAAATAAAAGGCAGCATCGCCAGCAGAAGGATAGCTTTTGAAAATAGCCATCACGCCACACAGGATAGTGATGGCAAAAATAGGCTGGTGACTATTCATGTTATTTAGACTCGTGCTTTTCTTTGATTTTCTTTAGTTCATTCTTACCGTAATCGAATACACACAGGTGCTGTGAAAATAAATGTATGGAACTGAAATACCATCATAAAGAAAGATCGAAACTGGTCAAAGATTTCAATAAAAAAATACCAAAACATACCAACGTTAGGTGTCAAATCTGATAAAAAGACACTATGATAAAGTTACTACTATGCTGGTTCTTTTTTTGAGGATATTCGTCTTTACATTGTACCATAAGATGCATTAATGAAATCCCACGACCCTATATAGATTCTCGACAAACCCAATAAGGTCGTTGTCCAGGTTATAAAATAATAGATGGCCGTTCTTAAGTCTTTCAAGATGAGCAGGAGAGGTGGTAGAAGCATAATCGGGTAGAATCCAAGATAGGAAGCTAAAGCAATCCAAAACATGCTGATGCCTACTCTTTGGTTGAGTGCGCTAAGGAGAGCTAAACTGATGCTCAAGTGATTGAATATAATGGTTGATTTGGATATACATGACAAAATAGTCAAGGGATTGAACAAGTAAAGAGCAGCTACTGTGCCGGGCAAGATGAAATCTCTATTCTCTCGTTCATCTCGAAGGAACTCTTTTTTCTCTAATTCTCGCTGTTGTTTCAACCGCGTTATTTTTTCAAGGGCAAGAGCGATCATTAAATCAATTCCACTGTACAATACGGGAATGGTGATGGATGGCAATGTCATTAAAAATGAAAATAAGCACAGTAGTATGGGTGACTGCAGGATGTCAATGTGTTAATCTTTTACAGCTGCTTTACATTTCAAATTTGAAACTGACCTGGTGAAATGTGCCTCCATCATAAGGCGGAACACTGTTACTGTATAAATAGACTCCTTCTGTTACTTTGTTTCAATTAATAAAAATTCTTAGAGGTGCTTCTTTCATCACTTACATCTTTTGAAACTAGTGACAGGTGTTGCCAACTCAACGCGTTGGACAAGTGTGTTAGCAACAGCCGGAAAGCTAAATATAGCTAATCGAATACCGAAAGCAGCTGCATACATTAACATCGATCTCCTCGAAGTTGCTGACATTTTGCATAAAAAAGAAAGAAAAAATACGAAAAACAAAAGAAATAAAAGTGACTTTAAAATATTTAATAATAATTCGCAAACAAAGCGGCTGTCAACATGGTTGAAATGGTGTTTTCAATTTGAATTGTGGCTGATAATGACCTTTCATGTAGTAGAACAGTTGAAACTAAATGGAACTAATGTCGATTTAGGGCTTATAATTTCCAATGATAAACAAGGATTCTCTAAACTACACATGTAAGCGTATAAATTCACTTGTATAAACTCCCATGATTCTATTGAAAGAAAAAAGAAACAGATAACTATCAGCCTTTATGTGTACCATGTTGTATTCACAAAAGAAGAAACCATAAAATTGATTTGCTTTTTTTTTAAAAAAAAAAAAAATAAGACTCACGTCATCATTTTATTTGTTAAAAGTGAGCTGGCACCCTAAAATTTGTTTACTCATTTTTTGTTACCCCGCTTTTTTCTTTCTTTGAAAGCTATTTTTAACTAGAAAGAAATCCACCCCCCATCTCTGTATAAACAATGGTACGAAAAAGAACACAGTTTATAATGAAGTTATTTACATGATTGAATAGCCTGTTCCTTTTGAAGCACTCCTTCCCTTCGCCGCCATTGCTACCATGTTCACCATTACAGCAACTGGCTTGAATGTTACCAGATACTTTTCCAACGATAGAAAGGTACAACAGCAGCCTTTTACTTACTTTACACTTTTACTTAAATACATATATAGCCTGGTAGATACGGCCTCGACAACTGGGATAGACAAATGATGGAACGTGATAGACGCTTAACTGGATCATTGAGAGGACAAAGTGTAATAATGAGTGTTAGACATTGAAGAGGAATATAATTTAACTTTTATTTATAGGACAATCCTACTGCACCATCAGATTTTGCTGTTAACAGGTAGATAAATTGATACATGTATGTTGTTGACATGTTAATTAACAATGCTTATAGTATTTGGTATTTGGAAAAAGAAAGAAGACATTAAGTTCCCAATAAAACGAAATATGTGTAGCCTGTTTTTTTATTTATATTAGACAAACGTACTCATTAAAACAAACTTATTATCAAGAGAGAGTATGGGGAATAAGGGAGGGGGGCCATATATCTAATTATGTACAGTTTTCATCAATGTCAAAATCGTGTAATTCTATAACGCTGCGATGAGTTGATCTATCTTCTTGGTCTCTTTGTAAAATAACCACCGCTTTTGTATCATTCATTTGAACTTTCCAAACTGTTCTTGCTGTTTCTGCAAATGTTCGAATAAAAGTACCTTTTTCAAGATCCCATAGTTTGATACGGCCATCCGACCCACCACTGATAATGCGTTTTTCATCAAATTGTAAACAAGTGACAGAATTATCATGCGCGGATATTCTATGTTTACATTCTAAAGTAGACATATCCCATACTCGGAGACAACCATCTGAACCTCCACTCACAAGAATATCTTTGGACAGTTGTAAGTGACCCACAAGAGACGTGTGACCAAGTAATGTAGTAATACAATGACCTGTTTCGGCGGACCATACTCGGATATTTGAGTCAAGAGAACCTGTCACCACGCGAACACCATCAAAAGCAATGGCATAGATTTGAGTGTGGTGGCCAACAAATTCATGTAGACACTCACCTGTGTCTATATCCCATAGGCGAGCAGTGGCATCGTATGAACCTGAGGCAGCTTTTCGTCCATGTACATCAATACAACGAACACTACTTTGATGGCCTGTACAAACATGCCTTAATTCACCTTGTTCAATATCCCAAATTCGAAGTGTTGTATCTCTAGATCCTGTTACAGCAGTTTTTTCATCTATAATACGCAAACATCGAATGGTTGATACATGACCTCTAAGAACATGCCGTAATTCACCCGTTTTTAAATTCCATACTCTTGCAGCTCTATCCCATACTTTTTATCAATAACTCATCTTATATATATATATAAAAAAAAAAAGTTACCTGTCACAACCACCCGTAACTAATAGATGCTTATCGTTTTCTGTTTTTATAAATTGTAAAGCCCATACACCGCCTTCATGACCACGAAGCGAGTGAATGTATTTCCCATTTTGGGAATTATAAACTTCAATGCGATTATTATCACAGCCGACCACTGTATAAGTGTTGTCCATTTGAAGGGAGGTCGCTAAACCTTCTCCGATTCGATTTTCACACGTAATGACTTTACCGCCCTGATTCCATGCAGAGTCAATGTTATATTTGCGGCGAAAGAAATCGCGGTAAGAAATATGCCGTATCCATTGGTTATTGTTCATTGTTGTTCTATTGTATTGGTGTTTGAGACAAAGGGCTTTCCAAGCAGCGTCATCCTTTAAAAGTGTGTTCCAATGACGAGAGACATGGGATGCTCGAGCAAGTGTTCGAGGATCATCGATAAAAGATAGAACATAAAGTGCTAGCTCTATGGGTAACTCCTTGAGAAAGTCAATTTTTAGTTTTGGTGAAATAAAGGTATAAATGTATTGTAAAAGTTGACTGTCACAGCAACCAAGCAGTTCTGTCATGAAGAAATGACGTTGTTGTGTTGTGAGTTGCTGAAACGTGGTTTTTACTTTACCAATGTAATCTAATCTAACTTTGTCCATTATGGAATCTGCACCAGCAACATCCATAATATAAGAAGACCGTTGTCTTTGAAGTGGTCTATAAGGTGGGGTAGAAGGTGGTGATGATATATCTTCAGGGTGGAAAAAGGAACTCATAGTTTATTAAAAGGGGAAAAGGGAGAAAAGGAAAATACGCACACACACACACACACACACATCATTGGTGTCTCTTCTGGGATAATTTAAATTGCAAATCCTATTATACCGTAACTACAGTTTTTACACTTTAAATTCAGACGATGTTAGTTTTTTTCTGGGCAAATCAAAATTGATTTTTAGACGTATGGCTTACCTTTTTTAAATAAATATATAAGGAAATTTGGAAAAAAGGAAAGTTTTTTACGATAAAACGCGATCAGTTTACCCTTAGTCTAAATATTGATCATTCTATTATACGCCTTCTTCATTACGCCTTGCCGAGTTTTTTTCTACGGTTTTATTTTCAGAGTTTTTGTACATAATATTGTTGCATGATATATTAAAAGACTTTGTAGCGACAAATAATCCTTTAATCCTAAGAAATCGTCAAAAGACGACGATACAGCAGTCTATTCAAACCCTAATGATTCCCGAATATATATGTACCTAGTATACATAGTGAGGGAATTTTTCTATCAACCAAGAATATGGTCCTGAGTTGTTGACATAGCCATTCTCTACCTTCTTCTTCATTCCTGCCTGATTGTCTTCAGTGCTTGTTCAGCTGTATCTTTAGGATAAACTGCCGATTATTTATTTTCAAAGTTATAACTGCTACATTTTTAACTTACATTTCTTTATTTTGTAAAGAAATTATGATCATATTTTGGTGCCAATACTCGTCTGCTAGATATAGTCGTGGTTGGCTGACATTAGTTTGAATTCATTTGGGAGTATATGATTGACGGCGAACCCAAGTGGTCAAGAGGGATAGACCTTATGACAAAATCAAGAGTAGATACTGTAATGCAGATGTGTCACACTCTAAAAGGTAATTTGCCTATGTTGCCAACACCAGGCAATTTAAGCGAAAGCCCCGGCTCTTTCATACCATTCCTGGCGAATATATTGTCAACACTGGAAAATCGGTTTGATTAGACATTAGACCAAGATGAGAAACCTCGGCTGTACTCTCTTCTTCCTACACCTTCCTTGCGATAGAAATATGTTCTCATAAATGCCAAATCCCTATGCTCCAACAAGGGACTCAAATATTCGTCTGGGTTTTTAGAAGAGCAGAGAATTTTTCACAGCATATTTGATTTCTCTTGTTTTGGTTATGAAAGGTGAGTATTGTAATTTAACATATATTTTGTCACGTTGTTTAATCCCCTCCTTTATGGTACATATAAGATTGGAAGATTTTACTGAAGCTCCACAAAATGGGAAGAGTATATTCAACCTAACAATATCGACAGATGGTTTTGGTGCATCCGTGACTTTTGCAAGGAAAAAGTCCAAGGAAACAAGTCAAAAAGTAGAGCTGGTGCTTGAGGACTTCAACAAAGAAGAAATTGATGAATTGTTCCTACCTGTAACTGTTGACCTAGGTCGTACAACAGTTTTTACTGCGACAATCTCACATTCAGAAAACAAAAAAGAGTTCAGAAGTTGTTCTTCGAAAGAAAGGCAAAGCTTTGCAGGAACCGATCGTCGAGCTCAAAAGGTTCTTAAGCTAAAAAGAGAAGCAGGTGTTGAAGCTATTGAATCTCAAATTCCCACGGCAAAGACTATCAGGACGAGCAGAATGTCCGAGCATATTCAATAAATGTTATCAATATAGATCCTTTGTTGTGTTTCTACAACTTTCAATCAGCACCTTTTCGATTCTATGGTTATCAAGGTAGACAGCGCGCAAACGCTGAAATGGTGAGCATTCTTTTAAACAGGGGCAAAAAGTACAACAAAGAAAAACGTGAAAAAAAAAACCAATAGAAATAAGAGACGGGAACAAAGGAGAAGAAAATCTCGAGCCCAAACTCAAGCTCCGGTAGCAGCAAGCAATTACCTTCCTAACAAAGAGCCAGTTTACAAAAAAAAAAAAAAAAAACCAAGTCTACACCATCCGTAAAAGTCCCCGTGGTTGTGTTTGGTGATGGTCTTAAAAAATAAGGAAAATGTACCCATGAAAGGTCAGCTCAGTGGAACTAGTGGTGTTGTTCTAAGGAAATTGTACCAGAGGTCAAAGGAATTGACGACTGGAGTTGTTATGATCAATGAGTTCAAGACATCGAACGCAAGAAAGACATGAAGCCTCTAAAAGACTATTTCTCACAAACTAAATAGGTTTATTCGTCATGCAAAGAAGAAAATCTAAAGCACAAAGAGCTGGCAGATGGTAAAGAGTTCACTGGGATACTGGATTGTAAAACCTGCTGTATCCTGTTGTGGAACAGGGACATCAATGCTAGCAAGAACATGGCCAATATTTCCATGTCAATGTGGATTGGTGAAGGACGTCCTCCTATTTTCAAACATGAAGAGAATTACCGTAGAGAACACGGTTTACCCTTGTGAAAACAAGTGTGATTAAAGATTTATAAAAATGTCTCTGGATCTCGTCTAAATGTAAACTTTCCTTTTTCCAAATTTCCTTATATATATTTGTCTAAAAAAAGGTAGGCAAATTGTTCAGAAAGTAAATTTTAATTCGTCCAAAAAAAAAAAAGTAACATCGTCTGAATTTGAAGTATAGAAACATCAAAAGAAAGTTTTCGGCCATCTGGAATAAACAGTAATAAAATTATTTTCTCTTTTTTTTTTTTTTTTTTTTTTTTTTTTTCATTTGGTTTTTGGTTTTTTTTTTAACACTATACCATATATATATATATATATTTAATAAAAATGTCAGTTACCACAGTTCAGGAACCATTAGTTGACGAAGGCACTGTTAGTCTTATTAGTGATTTCGCTGATGTAGTTGATGTGAGGGAACAAGAAGTAAAAGCACATATAGGTTCCGTGTATTATGAAGGACTTGATTCTCCTATTTTACTCTTTCAAGATTTGAAGGATGGCTGTGGTGGAAAGATATGGGAAAGTGCGAATGTGATGGTCAACTATATTATTTGGAAAAATCAACAGTTAAATGGAGAGTTATTTAAGGACCAAAAAGTGATTGAAGTGGGTTCTGGCACTGGATTGGTTGGTTTGGCGGTTGCTAAAATTTGCTCTCAGGTACAACAAGTCATTATCACCGATCAAAAGTAAAGTTTTATAGAGGAGGGCCTATATATAAAGATAAATTATTTAACTATGTGTGATTAGAGCAATGATGGATTTGATGGAGTATAATATCAAATTGAATAACGTGTCTCATATAGCAAAAGCTGAGCTCTTAAATTGGTACGTGAATAATAATGTAGATGATTATTAATCTACTATTAACCAATAATAAATTAGGGGAGAAGATATTTCTAAGGATTCAAATGTGCTTAACGCTGACGTGATATTAGCTTCTGACTGTATTTATCTTGAAATAGCCTTTATACCTTTAATTGAAACACTATTTGCTTTAACTGAGAAGGAATCTTCGGTTATTTATTTAGCTAATCGTAAAAGAAGAAAGGGAGATAAAAGATTCTTTCAATTAGCAAGAAAAAAGTTTATTTTTGAAGAAGTTTTAGACGATCCACACAGAGAAGAGTATAAAAAACAAAGCATTCAACTCTTTTCAGTTAGAAGAAAAAAATAGGGATAATTTTTATTGTGTTGACCTATATTAAATAAATAAATAAATAAATACACTTTGCTATAGTCATTTCATGAATATACATATATACTTTACTTTAATACATTTTCAAATAATCGTTTAATATCAGGTGAGTGGTTCATTGATATTTTAACAAAATCATGTTCTGCAAATGAAGGTTCCTTGATTAATTCTATAAATGTCGTCAATAAACCCCAAGGATGAGGTCTATTCACTATTAATCTCTCTAAAAGAACACGTGTAATCAACTCCTTCATAGATTCTGACTGTGATGTAAATAAGTGTAATAGAGAAATACTAAAAAAATAGGTATGGCTGTTGGGATATCGTAAATGATCAACTATCGCGTTAAATACGTAATATCGGTCTGAACTACTTGTCAAATGTCCAAGTAAATATTTAAAAATCTGTACAGCAGGATTCTCTGACAATGATTTGTTTGTATCCAATTTTGTATGACTTCCAACATAAAATATTAAATATTGTAAC
Source organism: Mucor indicus B7402 (assembly GCA_000697295.1). NCBI lineage: Eukaryota > Fungi > Mucoromycota > Mucoromycetes > Mucorales > Mucoraceae > Mucor > Mucor indicus. Next base: position 28,934 of record JNEK01002382.1, read on the forward strand.
TTTTGTTTATCCAATTCATCAGACACGAGATATTTCATCATGGTTTTCCCCACTGCTTTATTCGCCGTGCCAGATAAGTAATCGTCAATTAACGCGTATACATCATCCACATCATCTTCATTATACATATGAGGTGCACTTGTATCTGCCATATAGCCTAAAGAAGTATTAAAAGGATCCGGTAATATCATAGAGTGTGGAAATGCACTCAATATCACATTCCGTAACTGAACACATTCTAAAGGCAACAACTGTATCAAAGCAAAATAGTGTTCACAAAGGAATTCTGGATAATCGTGCAATATGGCCACTAAAAATCGAAGTGTCCCCTGATAAAACGCTTTTTCAGATTGTGATAGCTTTCTTTGGTGTTGATACCGTAATAACTGTTGTAAAAAGGACAAGTGTGCTGTCATCAACTTGAAACATATCTCTTGCTTTTGTTTCAACACATCTTCATCACCGCCTGTAAATAAAAGCTGAAAGAAAAATCGATGGGAAAACAGCTGCAACCAAGAGAATGCAAATCCAGGGAAATGAAGAGGTTCAAGTGTATATAACGTGTCTCTATATTACCTCTACTTTTAACATCTTGTCTTCTATATGTACATGTATCTACATTACCCGTATAAAACAATAAAGTTATGATTCAACTGTTGATTGTCAGCGGTTGCATTAGAAAGTTCAATGAATAGTGAGCTAAACAACTTGAGAAAAGGCTTTTGATTGAACTGTGCATTCTGATTGTCACATCGATGAGCTAATACCAGAACGACTACAGAAAGCATACGAGATATAATCTTGAGCTTTGATGCATAACCAGTTGTTAATCGTACAATATATCCAAAAAGCTTTGCACAAGCATCCACAGATTGTGTTCGGGAACTCTGAAACAGATCAATCGATGCATCAATGCATAATCGAAGAAAGAAACACAACTTGTTGGGTTCGAACGTTGTCACTGCAAGCATCTATTGCCCATATAAGATGAGTGATGCATTGAATAAGGAGAAGCAAGGGTTACCTTTTCTACAACTTCTTTGTTGAGTGCATCGTTTTTAATGTCAAGTCTACACATTCTAACCCATTCTGCAAAAGCATATCGAAGTGAATAGGCATCCACACCAGGGTTAAGATCGCTGTAGTGATTATTAATTTTGTTCTCTACATCTTGTATTAATTCTGTTGCTCTATATATACCATGAATATTGAAAGACAAACAAAAGATGTGTTTCTTTTCTTACTTTGGTGAATCTGATATTCGCTTCAGTGCATTAATGACTAATACATGTTCTTCAATAAATGTAACGGGATGAACTGCCAGTGCACAGTTTTGTATTAATTCAGTAACAAATTCAATCAAGCCAGGGCTACGCGCATGATTCAATTGTTTAGATAATTTTAGATCCAATTCGTCCATAGCAAGAAGCCCGAATTTAGCAAGTGAAGTGATAACCCATACATCATTTTTACGCTACCCAAGATATTAATCATTGTGTATTTATGTCTATTACATTGTGTACCTCATCATCTGAATAAACAAACCAACTAGCTACTTCTTTTGAAAGAGCAGGTGATAATTCATAGAGCGTTTTAAGAAATCTGCAATAGACTTCCATAGCTAGCCCTGTATTCGCTTGATATAGTTGAAATACCACCTTTTCCACCACAGATCGTAATAATGTCGGTTGTGCACTTTGGTTAATCAGCAACGGTATTTGTCGCATCACTAAAATGATGTCGTGATGAGGCTGTAATAAACTGAAAGGCAAATTACCCGACTGTTTTAACAAGCGATCTAACTCGATCAACATTTGCTATCGAAACTTGACCATTAGTTTTAAACATAGTAGTCAGATGCAACTAAAAGAAACAACTACCTCCACTTTAGTTGAAAACAAATCGGTTGTTTGAAAATCTACATCAATGTCAAAAACAAATTATTTAATCATAAAAAAGTTAAAATTCTTTTACTTGTGTCCAAAGAAGGAGGGCCCAAGTTGGGTGGTGGAGCAAGTTGTTTTTGTGAAAACATTTCATATAATTTCATTCTATTTTGATCTATGGAAGATGAAGGCGACATTACAACAACAAAAAGAAGACTTTAAAAGAAAAAAAAAATTTTTTTTTTTTTTTTATTACAGACCCACTCTAAATAAAACATTGTTTTTTCTGCCTTTTTTCTTTTTACCACCAGGTGGATCTGCTGTGGCAGAAGAAGAAGAGGAGAACTCCTCATTATTGCTGCTACTACCCCAAGCGTTAGATATATTAGAACCAGAAGTATTACGTCTCATATTCATCACAATTTGATGTTTAGGAGGTGCTTTAGGTAAAGAAGGGAAGCTTTGGGTTTTCAATGTAGGGAAATCCTGGTTATTGCTCGTTTTACTTGTTGTTCCGCTACTCCAAGATGTCTTGGATGGCGTCTTATTGACTGGTGAACTGGGTCTTGAGGTCTGCGGTGATGATCTGGCTGACGTTTGTCCACTTGATGTTCTACTTGGACTTGCACCACTTGCAGCTACAGTCGCCGCTGAAGCCACTTTATCCCATACATTCTTAGGCTTTTGGGATCCACCTGCTGCCTTTTTGCCTTGCTTATTAGGTCCTTTAATAACCAAAACACGCGCTGGTTTAGTGCTAGTAGCTGTTGCTTTACTACTTAATGCAGGAAAATTGCTCATCTAATACACAAAAGCTGTTATTATTCGAGAAAGAAGAACAAAGAAAATAAAACTTACAGCTGTATGTTTGTTCCTCCATACTCGGACAAGTTCCCACTTTTTCTCTTCGATATCCAACAAATGTTCTACACCGGCAAAAATCTTGTTTGAAATATCAATGTTATTGCTGGTAAGGACAACAATTCTGTTCACGTAATCTTCACAAGTCACTTCACCCTTTCTATAGGCTCCGGTAAGAGATCTAAATTCAGAAACTTTGGCTTTGCTTCCAAGCATATCTCCCACTTTGGACAAGAAAGCAGTATGACTGGCAACAACAGAAGCAGGTGCATCTACTCCGGTTGATGACGCAGTAGTCGCACTACTGCTTGTTTGAGGTTGTTCCTGAGAAAGTGCGCCAAATCCAGCAGGTTTCTGTAACGCTTTGTTTTTGCCCTTCTTAGTACTAGCACCAGGAACTACACGATTAGGGTTACCCAGGGCTTCATTGACTTCCCTCATACTAGGGAATTCCTCCTTTTTATTATTGTTTACAGTACTAGCAGCGGGTGGTGGTGCCGATGAAGTAGAAGCGCTGTTGCTATTTTCTTCTTCTCTTTTCTTTCCCTTTCTATTTCTCTGATCTCGAAACGATTCATATTGAAAGTTAAGTTGTAATTGTCTTGATTGGGCCTGAATAGATCGTTGCAATCCAGTACTTGATTCACCATGTACTTCCACTTCATGTGCTTTCAAATCGATCGATGAATCAAACACTACAAATTTCTTTTCTAAACAGTCCGGGTATAGACACATGTGATGGTCTGACTTGAAGTGTCCTTCTAATTCATTGTAATTGACATAGTAATCGTTTCGACGTCCATTGCGAACACACAAAAAGCACTGTTCGTGCTCTTCACGACAGTGAACAAATAATTCATCGGTACCAAAAAATCGGATTTTACAAAACCCACACTCGGGATGGCCGAGAAAGCCAGTCTCATCATCCTTGTTGAACTCTTTATCTCCTTCTCGAATATGTGTTTCAAGTTGAGCTGAAGTATAAAGTGTATGTTCGTAGGGGAAAATCTTTTTGAAACGAGAACATAAATCACTATCATCACCAAATCAGTCTCTTATAAAAATCCTGTCAACTATCTTTTTTGTTTTTACCAAATGTTTAAGTTGTGTGTTTTTCTAACGTGTTGTTTTAATTCAGCCCAATTCTTGCTTGTTTCTGTACAGTTGTCGTAAGGGCAGTTATAGTCCAACATGTGCATTGCTTCATTGTACATTTCTTGCGTTTCAAACTTAATGTTTAGCTTTTTATCTGTGAAAGGAGTGTCGCTTTCAATATAGCTATCAAATGGTTTCTCTGCTTCCTTTGTGAATAAAACCACTTTTTGCTCCGTCTATATGATATGAATAAGTCTTGAAGAGAGAGACTTGTCGAGAAATAAAACTTTACTTTACAATACGCACAATTGCGTGTTTTGTATAGAGCCCTTAGGCGTAGAGTACATCGATGACAAGTACGATGGTCACATGAGGCAACTGCAAAAGTGACAATGGGCTCAGTACAAATAAAACAAAGTTCATCTTCTTCATCAGAAGAATCGGTGTCGATTTCAATCTTCTTTGCTTCAATTGGCTTCTCTTTTACAATTTTCCTGGATTCCTTTTTATTACTGTTGTTGCTGTTCTTCTTTTGATGAACTGATTCCATCTTTGACGTGTTCATTTCAATGACCTGAAATTTGTCAAAAAAAAAAAATTTTTTTTTTTTTTTGCCCTTTTATTCATTGTCATGTTGAATCTCCGTTATAGAAACGCTCTTCTTTCATGACAAGTTTCGAGTTGGCTCAGAGAAATGTAACAAGAGAGTAAACATGGATAGAGCAGAAGAGCTTCTCATGTAAAAGTTTTCTTCCTGCTTAACCATCAGGTGTACGTCTTGGTTGATGCCTCTCTCTTGAGTATAACCATTGTTTCTCTTCAAACATAGCAACCTATATGGTTAATTGCATTGGTTGCTCTGATACAATTGTTGTCTTATATCGACCCAAAATGTAGATCAATGGGGCATTTGTCTCTTCTGTATTAGCTCTGAAATTCAAATCATAAACATAATACTACCAGGAAGCCTACTAGTATAGATGGTGATGCCATACTGATGACTTTGGCAGACAGATTGTATCCTTGTAGGATATCTTGATGGAACCGCAAAAAAATTGCTTCTAGTCAAGCTTAGACGCTAATCAAAAATCACTGTTCCAATAGGGTTGTAATAATAAAAAGCAAGCTTTTATTTTTTTTTTTTTTTTTTTTTTTACTCTCCAAATAGTCTTCTGACGCGCTTAAGAACACTATCTTTCTCGGGATCATAAGGATGATCCTTTGAAGGTATTTCAAGAACAGCAGGGAAAGCCGCACTATGACTATCAACAAGCTCTCGGATATCTTCTGCAATCTATATCGCGTTGATAAGTCAAAAAAGCCTTCTTTTTTTTTTTTTCATTTTGTTCAAGCTTACATGTTGGTTAATGAGTATGATAGCAATATCTTTGCGTTTCGTATATTCAGTAAAAGCTTCTTCAATTGTGGCAAGAGGGGTCTCTATAATCAAACTAAATGAGAATCTTGGTTTCGACTCTTTTCTATTATTTTTTATCATTACTGGCGTCGACAACTAAAAAGTTTCTTTTTTGTTGTTGGTTAACATTACCAATGCCGGCTAATAAAAGACCTGTTACAGAATCCTAAGGGATTTTGAATTCAACATGATGGTTATATAAAAAAAAAAAAAAGATGTCAATAGTACCTCATCCCCAATGACTGCAATGAAATTTCTGTCTTTCTGAAGTGCTGCCGAACCAGACATTATACAAGACAAAAAGAAAAGGGGAAAGTATAAAAAGTGTTTGAGAGTTTTTAGGCATCATCGTTTACAAAAATAGTAATTTTTCTACACACACACCAAAAGCGTGCCTTGATTTTCATCCACTGCTAGATATTTTGGCTTCTTTCTCTTACGTTCAGAGACAATAGATAACACCTTCATCATGTAGCAATGTATTTTTTTATTTCATCCAAGCAGCCATTGACAGTGCTATGATTTTCTTCGTTTTTCGTCAGCAAAGACGATGTGGAAGTGGTACGTCTAGAAGACAAGGCTCGTAAGTCTGAGCATCCTTGACTCCGAAGAGAAAGGCGCACAGAGAGAGTACGCTTAAAGAGAATTCAGTGGAGAAGTCAAGCTCCGACCATGCCGAATTCAGTATTATTTCAAGCATGAATCTGATACTACTCACAAGGACAGTGTGGTCTAACCTGTAACTCATTACTTTGTGTTTGTTCTTTGGCTTTGTGACCCTGATCCCACCTCTCAACTTCTAAGCTCATTCGACAGTTTAAAACGTTGTGAAGTCTATCAAAGTTCGTTTGACAATGTATTTGAAGAGTGCTTTTTATTAGTTCAACGAATTTACTCTAGAATCAGCATAAAGCTTGGATACATTTCAGATAGTATTAAATATCGTTACGTTTTTACAAAAAAAAAAAAAAAACACATCACTAATTAAAATAAAGATGCGACTTAAAAAGCTATGAACAATTGAGACGAGAAGTACTAAAAAAAGAAACTATAGTACATCAGTTGGCTTGGACAGACCAGAGAGGGTGATTTTTCGATACGAGCAGCCGACAGAGTTTTTGCCCTTGTTTCAATATGGGGATGGCGGGCGGTCCTCAACTCGCATCGCAAAGCTCGTCCAAACTATCGATGCAAATGTTTGCTTAAATTAAATCAAAAATAATTAGTGATTGGATCCACCCTTTCTATCTACTTACTTCGTGTGTTTGGTATGAGCCCCTGAATCTCTTGATTCAATGCTTGCCATTGCCATCGACGCAGTCCTCTTCGTCGCTCATGGGGTCGTTTTTGAGGAACCTCAAGATATCTTTGCCGACAAAGTCGCCGAATTGATGTTTGTTGGCGTTGTATATAGCGATTCTTCTTTTTCTGGTCTATTTATAAAGCCAACAATTCAGCCCATTGAAAAAGAAACTTACTCTGTCTTTACGGCCATAAATCTTGTTCTCTTCGACCTTTCCAGGCGTCGTGACCTTGTTCGCCTTCTTCAAGTAAGCAATGCATCCTTGACTGCACCATCTTCTTCACTCATGGCCATTGTAATACTTGCATCTAGGATTTCTCTGTTGTATGGCCCCTTCTTCAAACTCTTTTGAAGACTCCATCCTTTCAAAGTGGTATCCAAAATTACACTTGATTTCAACAGCTCTAAGGCCGCGCTATAAAAAGCAAGAAGTATATTAATGTCATTTGTTTATGTGGATAGACCTGCATTTCATCAGAAATGACAAACTTGGTCCTTTTCGTCTTGCCTCCAGAAACTAATAATAGAGCTTCCAACTGGTCGACTCGGTCGGCTAATTTCAAGACAAGGTATTTGGTATCATTCAACTTGTTACTTTTTAACTTCTTTATTTTGCCCCTGTTTTTGGATGAAGAACTCGTGGCGGTGACGGGTCTTTTAAGTGTCTTGTTGGTTGATACTTCAGGGATGGTATTGTCAATGTTGGTGCAAGTGCTGGTACTGGCATTGTATCTAATAGAATATTTAAATATAAATCCACAGAAAAAAAAGTGCAAGTGTATTTATACTGAAAGCCAGGAATGCCTAGCCGTTACCAACCGTATAAACGATTTAATTTCTAGTATTAGTCTTAGTGACTTTAAATATATGGAAATAATCACTTTATTCAAAGATAAGTATGTACACATAGAATGAAAGATGATTACAGACATACCTAATTAAACAAATACTAATAAACAAAGCACCCCTTATTTTTCATATCAAGAATTGACAAGAGAGATTAGAGACACAAGCAAAAATATGCAATACAATCTAAATAACGTTAAATTCCTGCACTTATAATTAATTCGTCGTACATTAGAATTGAGAGGATCCCCTGATACACTTATGACCAACTCTTGGCTTCATTACATCGTCCACCAATCTGCTGATCTAACAACCTGAAACTTTATAATGTAAACCTTTTGCCATTCATTACTATTCTATGTAAACATCAAAGAAAAGCGCTGTAGTTATATACAATCAATCGATGCTATACTATTATTATACATTGAAACTCTTTTTTTAACTAATTGCCATCATTTAATCGATATTGTTGTGTGACCAACATCAACTTTATATGTTCAGATCTCTTAGACCACGCTTGTAACACTGTGTATTGTACAACTTTGCATTTATTTATTTCAACATAACATAAAAAAAAAAAAAAAAGCATCCGGCTTACTGGTTCCCTTCTTTTCCGAGGCTAAAGTACGTTACCTTGGACGTATGTAGCGCTGTGCAATTTTCGGAATCTTGGTGAGAGGACTTTAATGATTATAAGCGGACTATTTATAATACATCATCGCATTCAGCTTGTTCCTGGACAAACAAAAAGCTCGCAAAAAAAGCGATCAAATCCAGGTATATGCTCTGAAGTTAATTTAAATTGCAAGTCATTATCAGGAACCTAAAGGCAACTTTTGTCGAATGCATCTGGTGTTACCGATGTTGATTGAGTTGTGCCACTGAGCCGATATCAATTATTTTGGCACTCTTTTATCTAGTTTGCATCTTGTATGGCTTGAATGCCTTTAAGAAAATTGTGCGTGTAGTAAGCATTGTCCTTTTTGTTTGTCTCAGTCATAACGACAAAAAATAGAGAAAAAAAAAAAAAAAGCAAGCGAATCACCTACACGCAACTAAATCTCAGAAAAGGAAAAAATACTTTTTTTTTTTTTTTTTTTTTGATGAAGGCGCAAAACGCATAGAATTTAAAATTATCTTTTTTTCCTTATTCGCATAATGGTCCCATTAGTACAAAGAGAAAGTAAAGAGTTGGTCACATAACGACATCAATTTTGATTGGCTATCAACATCATTTTTGACCGCTTGCTTGAAGCACTGTAAAATGCTTGCAAAATTGTTATTTTTATTTTCATATTTTTCTTCTCTTAAATTATAAACAAATATGCTACGCCGTAAATCCTCTCATATTATTAGCAGCAGCACTCAACAACAGAAAAATGCTGCAAGTGAACCTGTCAAACAGGAGCACCCTGAATTAGTGAATGGAAAAGCAATGATTGAACAGTTGAAATATAGCAGAAAAGTAAACTTTTACAAACACTCTGTGCCTAAATATCTAACAATGTATGCAGCGTGCATTAGGTGGATTACTTGGAAATAAGCGAACTTCACTAGGCAATTTGAGAAAGTCTAAATCTTCAACTACAATAGATAATTGTAAATCAACTAAAAGACAAGCAGAGATATTGAAAACAATGGATTTATCAATGAAAAGAAGGTCAACAGGCTGTTTAAGAAGGGATTCTGTTTATTCTAATAAAAGCACAAAATCTTCTTTAGATAATCACAATAAGGTTTTCTTTGAGAAAAAAAATGTTTTTGTTTACAGCCTCCTTAACTAACTCTTCAACCCCCCTTTTTTTTTTTCCCTTTTTCCAGGTGTGGAGATCTCCAGGACACTATGAAATCCCTAATGTATTCGGAAGCGACTGCTTTCTTAAACCGGAACCAATAACGGAAAAAACATATCACTTAAGAACATTCAATCTTCAAAAACATATATCAAAACATCCTTGGCGCCCTGCTGGTATTTGTACAGAAATTCCACAATTACCTCCACTTGTCAGACCCGCAAATGCTTTTGAAAAACAATTAAGAAAGGCTTTACCGAAAATTTCTATTTCATCCTTAGATCCACGCAATAAATATGATCACTTTAAAGAAATAGGAACAGGGTAATGTAATATTTTGTTTACGTATATTATATAAAATTAAACAAACAAAAAAAAAAAAAAATAGGGTCAATGGTGCTGTGGTGAGGGCTCAACATCGATACAAGAAGAATGAGTTATTAGCTATTAAGCGATGTCACTTAGATCCTGACCGTGAATATAAACTATCTATCATTCGTGAATTACGTATTATGGCTACAGGTCACCCCAACCTTATACGATTGAAAGAAGTCTCACTTTGGAAACAAGATGTTTGGATGGCAATGGATCTTCAACGGTGTGCTGTATTCGCTATTCTCTGTCAGCGTAATATTCCTGAAGAGTTCACAGTTTACATTAGCTGTGAGGTACTTAAAGGATTGGATTATTTGCATTCTAAGCAATCCATTATTCATCGCGATATTAAATGTGAGAATATTTTGTTAGGCTGGAGTGGTGAAGTCAAATTAGGTAATATTGGAATCAACCCCCCCCCACCATTAATCCTCTTCTTCTTATATTTGTATATATTATATAGCTGATTTTGGTCTCGCAACAAAGACAAATAAACGTAATTATGAACGATTGGGCACAAGCAAATGGATGGCGCCCGAAGTCATTCGAGAGCAACCTTATAATGAAAAGATTGATATGTGGTCTCTTGGCATCACACTGATTGAAATGATGGATCGCGTCCCACCACACTATCTTATTAAAGACGAACATGAACTATTTAGAACTATTTTAAGTGAACCAAGCCCTACTTTCTCATATAGCTACCCTACCATGTACATGCGTGGCTTGGTTGCTTGGTTATTAGATGAAGACCCTGCTACAAGACCACAAGCATTGGATGTCTTACAGGTAGTATACGCACACTATTCTTCAGCTTATAACTTACATGAACAATACTATATAGGAAATTGATGTTCATGTTCACAGTGGTCTTTTACAATGCGCAAGTGCTAATGATTTCATTCGATTTATGAATCGTGTATTTACTATGAAAGTTTAATAACAAGACATCATCGATCTTCCGCAGTCTTGAAACAAATAAAAGGAGTAATTAATACATACAATAACCAATCAAAATCTTTGAATAGATACATAGACTATAGTTCATGCATGTAGAGTATAGTGATTTGCGCTTGAAATTCAAGATTTTCAAAAAAAAAAAAAAAAAAAAGAAATCTAACTCTTTTTTCTCTGGCTAATCAAGACTTCATCCATAATTTTAAACGTAAACATTTCAAAGCACTGAAGTAGCCGACCACGCCAAAACACGGCACGACGAATCAAACCTTAATATATGTAATTATATTAGTGGGAATAGATAAAATATATCGAATTCGTGTGTAATCCAATTCAAGTACTAGTAATAAGTATGCCTATATGCCATATTTGAGATGCCAACCACTTGTAAAATTCTATTGATGGGCTCAAGTATCACATTCGTTCCAATGAGCTCACCTGCTTATCGAAATTTGTTAAACCACTGTGTAGACTTCTTGATATAGTTATTTAGCACCTTGTTGGGCATTCTAGTTAAGGAAAATGTGTCGTAAGATTCCAAGATCATGGCTAAAAACTTGAAAAACAAATACACTCCTTTTATTAATGGCTGTGCTCGAAGAATTGATTTTTTGATTCCTAAAACAAACAATGTCGAGCTGTCAGAATAACAGAGTGGGAAAGGCGGTTACTATACCAACCATAATCGAAAGGATATCAGGACTATAGTAAGGTAATCTTGAGACACCTCTGGGCGGTGTCTGAAACAGCCTAGGGATAAAATAATGGCGAGTAAGAATGTACCTGTCAAGTCTGTATACAGTATCTATGTTACCAGACGCTATATACTCTCGTTTTACAAACGCCTAATTAATTCATTATTTCCCCTAGACTACCATTATTCATAGCGTAATTATGCAATAAATAACTACTATGTAATTTGTATAACCTCCCTTTTTTCTTGTAAATTACAATTTAGTAACAGTAGAAAATACTAAGCGCAAGCACTGAAAATAGTCTGACATTAGTTTATTACTTTCTTTCTATATAAATCTTGCCTTAAGATGCTCAAACCACTTAAATTGATGTCTTTTGGTTCTTTTCCAAAACTCAAAGGTATTCAATTGGGACTTTTGGCTGTTATCTGGTACTTTTTCTTATATATCAAATGCTTCGCATATTTTTACTGCATTATTCATCATCATCTTCTTCTCTTTTACTGCTATTTGATTCATGTAATTAGAGAATCTAAAATTTGGACTCAAGTGACCTGATCCACAATTGCTTTGTGAGGCACTTCCCTTTTTATATAAATCAATCTCCGCTTCATTTATGATCTTTGTTCCTTTTCACTTACTTCATTTTACCTTACCTATTCTTTTTCTTTTTTTAAAAAAAAAAAAAAAATACATGGAATCTGAACAAAATCTAGATTTGCCACCAGAGATAATTGAAAAATTAAGGAATCTCGAGTTGGAATTAGAAGATGGAGACATTACTTTGAAGGGATTTGAAAAAAAGAAAGCAAGTTTATTAGCAGAGATTTCACCACGTTCTAGTAACCTTGGAACTCAAAAAACCGATGCTGAAATATTAGCTGAACTTGGACCTGAACCAAGTGCTGCTGATGTGGTTGATTTTCTTGACTTTTTACCCTCTCCAACTCACTCTCCCTCGCGTACGGTTGAAGCTGTAAATCTAATGGAGCAGAATCACCGCCAAATTCAGCAACAGCAACAACAACAATACCAGCCACAATATAATAATATTCCTCCTCCTACACCCAATCATCAACAACAGCAGTATTTATATCAAAGACCACCACCACAACAACAACAACAAGGTTATCGTCCTGTACCAACTAATTACTATACTACTTCACCTATACCGAACAATATGAACAACAGGCCCTATATGGTACCACGTAATGGCTATTCTCAACCCCAACCACGCCCTATGCCTCAGGGTTATTATGTTCAAAGGCCTAATCCTCCCCCTGGTCAAAATATGATGTATAGACCACAACAACAAGGTCCTCCTCCTTCAATCACTTCCCAACCAATCTCAACATCACCTAGACCAATGTATAATAGACCTCGTCCACAATTTGGTAATTATAATACTTATAATACTACTGATATTAGATCATCTTCTACCAATAATACAATGGTAAACCAATATGATCAAAGACAATATCATTCTCTATATTCAAATAGAGGTTGAATTTCCCCCCTCTTCCAAACCCTATTAAGCAGTAGTAGTTTATCTTCAGGTAAAAAAAAAAAAAATCCCTTTCATTCATTCTTTTTTTTTTTCTATTTTTTTTTTTTTACTTAAAAAACAATCTTCTTTGAATAAAGCTATTATTTACTCTCTGTATTAAACTACTGCTTTTTTTTGGGTGGGGAAGAGAGGAATTCTATTCTTATTACTGCTTTTTTTTTATGCATGATCTAATTCTTTTTTTTTTTTTTTTTTAATAGATAATGATAACATGGTTGCAGCTCCATCGATTAAAAAAGTGAAATCAAACACCTCTTTAAATACCATGAAAAGACTCTCCACTCAAAGTTATCAGTCAAATAAACCAATATCTACCAATAAACGAGTCAATCTGAGCAAATACGGTAACGCTACAATGGCAAAGACGTTTCAAAATGTGGAGCCCATCTTACTACCTCGTCAACCCGATCCAGTTGTTGTTGAAGAATTTGCAGGTAGACAAGTACTGCCTAGTTTACCCCGTGATATTCCCTTCAAAGTAGTTGACATTCAAGACAAACAAGATCCTACGCTCTTTCATTCAATTGCTGAACTTTTGCGGTACCGAGCTTCCAACAGTCAAGGTAGGATTATCCCCGCATTTACTCAAGTAGACGACAAAGGGAAAGAAATGACTACGCTTACTTGGGAGAAGCTTGCTGCTCGGGCAGAAAAGGTGGCCATGGTGATCCGTGAAAAGTCCTACCTTCAATCCGGCGATCGTATAGCACTTGTCTACCGAAAATCCGAAGTTACTGACTTTATTGTGGCCCTCCTGGGTTGTTTTATTGCGGGCATGGTGGCCGTCCCTATCAACGCCATTGAAGAACTCTCAGAACTATGGTTTATTCTGAGAGTCTCCAATGTCCACCTTGTGCTCACGACCGATAACAATTTAAAGACTTTGACAAAAAATATGAAGGCGAAAAACATCGAGTTCCCCAAGGAGGTGGATTGGTGGTCCACGAATGATTTTGGGTCATTGTATAGTCATCAAATCAAGTCTGGAAAGTATCACCCTTTACAACCAACATCCTTGGCCTATATTGAATACACAAAGTCCATCAATGGTGAGTTGAAGGGAGTGGCTGTTTCTCACAAGTCCGTCATGCATCAATGTCATGCGTTTACAGCAGCGACTACAGAGACCGTGGTATTCACGGATGAAGAAGGAACCACATCAATCTTGCCTCATTACGATACCCAAGGTGCCGACATCCTCTTGACTTACTTGGAGCCAAGACAGCAACTCGGTCTCAATATATCCGTTTTATGTTCCATCTATAGTGGAAGTCATACCATCTTTACTAGTGCCAATATCATGGAGACGCCTGCTGTTTGGATCTATCTCATGTCCAAATACAAAGGTAAAAAAAAAAAAAAAAAAAAAAAAAAAAAAAAAAAAAAAGGAAAGTCATAAAACTCATCATTAACATCTGTCTATAGCGACTATGGCATTAACGGGATACCCTGGTATATTTTATGCAGCCAAATATTATCAAAAGAACACAAAAGAAATCACAAACTTTAGTAAAAAAGTAGTCCCTGATTTATCCAGTCTCCGTATCCTCCTCATTGACACCGTGGTTGTGAAGCCCGATACAAACGAATACATTGCTAACAAGTTGATTAAACCCCTCAGCACATCGGCTGTTCAAAAGCCCATTGATATCATCACGCCTATCCTGTCATTGCCCGAACACGCAGGCGCTATTCTTAGTTTCCGCGATTATTTAGGACCTTGTAAGCTTGAGGAAATTGAAATTACATACAACCAGCAAGACAACACGACAACAACCAAAAAGAACATTACCTTTGCACTGGGTCAGTCGCGCGATGTGTGGGAGTGTATTTTGGACGCAGACGCTTTGAGACGAAAGAAGGTCGTTGTGTTGGCCACCACGAGTTCTGCAGGTATTACGGGCGGCGATGAAGCAGGGTGTTTGAAAGTAGGCTCACACGGGTTTCCATTCCCGCAAACCACTGTGTCTATTGTGGATCCAGAAACGTTGTTGTTGTGTCCGCCAGATACGATTGGTGAAATATGGGTGGATGGGCCCTCCTTGGCTGACGGTTTTTGGGGTATACCCGGCCTCACAGAAGTGATGTATCATGCTCGACCTACATTGATCACTTCTGAGAACATGTATCCCGAAGTTCTTGACCAACAGTTTGTAAGGACGGGTCTTTTGGGCACAATGATCGGTGGTCGTGTCGTCGTTTTGGGGACCTTTGAAGAACGTATTCGACAGCAGCGATTGGGTCAAGAATTCGGTTTTGAGGAAGTTCATATTGCCTCAGATGTATTGAATACAATTTCTAAAAAGACACGAGTCGATTCTTGGTAAGTCGATTAGGTCGGGAATGATGTTTTGTCTAATCTCTATCTATAGTACAATGTTTGATATTTACGTCAATGGGCAATATTTACCTATTCTTGCTATTGAATCAAATGCAGTAACGGATGAAATTAAAAAACTAGTAGAGAACTTGAGCGATGTAGTGATGGCGTTCCATGGACTTCGGTTATATTCTGTTTTTGCAGTGAACAAAGGACAACTACCACGTTATTTAAAGGACGGCAATCAATACATTCACCCTCTCATGACAAAGAAACATTTCTTGAGTGGCAAACTGCCCATAAAGTACCTCAAGATGGATGTAGATCGTACGATATTCAACGAAGCATCCTCATTATTGCACCAACCAGACGACAATAAAGTGAGCATTTGGCAAGTCAATGTGGCGTCCTATGAACGAGCTCTAGCATTAAAAGTGATTTCTCCTCGTGTCAGAGCACAACACACTGGTATAGAGATGATCCATGCTGCTTTTGATGAGCGATCTAGTTATGACCTCTCGCGTTTTACAAACGTGGTCGATATCATGCTGTGGCGTACATCGTTGTATCCTGAAGAAAACGCATTTGTGACATTTAATCAAGGAGGTACAAAACCCTACACATGGCGACGATTCAATAACCAAATTGCAACCATTGCCAATTATTTTATCAAGAAATGTGCGTTAAAACCTGCCACAGCTGTGTTGGTATTGATGCATTTTGGCATCGATTTGGTGCGTACAGTATATGCTTGTTTTGTTGCAGGCGTTATACCTATTCTTTGTCCACCCCCAGAGATAGGACAGTCGTCACAGAAACGTATCCAAGACGACGTGAACTTGACTGTACGAACGATTTATGATTTGAAGCTTCAATACATGATTGTCAATTCTCAATCAGAAGACGTGTTGCGAAATAAAACTGTTCAAGCCGCTATAAAAATCACAACGACACATCAAGGTAAACTGATCCATTTGAAGCGACTACCGGATCAGATCAATATTGATAAGGCACCACGATTCAACAAACTGTTGGGCCCAGAAAGTGGCTATTCTGTGAAATCAGAGTGGACATCCGACAAGCTACGGCCTGCTTTTGTTTTGATTCGACAGAAACCAACGGACGATTATCCTTCGGGTGCACACCAATATGTTCCTTATACTCATGACACTATTTTGAATCAATGTCGCGCTCAGAAACTGACATGCCAAATCAAGTTTCAGAAACCGCTCATTGTGACGGGTCTCAATGGGTATGAGGCACTTGGATTATTACAAAGTGCTTTCTGTGGTGTCTATGTCGGTAAGGAAAATAGACATTGTCCTCTAGTCATTTTATCTAAATAGACGTGTTAGGTTGTGCTACCATTTTGATGCCAAGTTTAGATTTCCGTAACAACACCATTGCTTATTTTGAACTGATGGCAAAAAACAAATGCCCTACTGTTCTAAGTAACTATTTGCTGTTTGATTATGCTATGACTCGAGTGCCACCTAACGATCAACGTCAAATTCCTTTACAAAACACACAGAACATCATGCTGAGTGTGACCAGTCGCACCAAACCCAAGTTCTACGAACGCATTGCACGTTATTTATCACTCAGTCGCATTGAAAGAGATTCTATTAGCACAGTATACACACACGCCTTCAATCCCATGATTACAACACGTTCGTATATGTGTATGGAGCCTATTTCATTGATTGCAGATTTAGAGTGGTTGCGACAAGGTATTGTTCGACCTTTATCTCAAACGGACGAGACATCCTATGGTGTTCTCTTGCATGATTCAGGTATTGTTCCTACCAATACGATGATTGCTATTGTGAATCCTGAAAAACAAATCCTGTGTCCCAGTCATGTCATTGGAGAAATCTGGGTATCGTCTGATAGTAACGTGAAAGGCTTTTACGGTAAACACGACTCATCGGGTGTGTTTGATGCAACCATTCAGGGGTCAGATCAATCGGTCAAGTACATGAGAACAGGGGATATTGGATTTTTATGGAATGTGCATCGAAAGACGATGGGAGGACAGCAAGGTCCCGTTGAAGAAGGTCAATGTCTGTACGTTTTAGGGCATATGTCAGAAATAATCGCATCAAAGGGGTTAATTCATTTTGCTGTTGATATTGAAGAAACAGTTGAAACCTGTCATAGTGACATTTTGTCAGAAGGATGGTAAAGTAGCACGTATGTGGGGGGTGCCAAGTAGGTTAACTAACTGACTTTTTTTTTTTTTGATGATCCCAGTTACGTTATTCAAACTGAAAACAAAGAGATTATTGTTATTATTGCTATCAAGCCTAACAATGGAAATGCATTATATACAGTGCCTATTATTGTTAGCTCTATCTTGGAGCGTCATTCTTTACTTATTGATACGATTGTTATGGTCAATAAGGATCAACTACCCAAGAAACTGAATGGAGAAAAGCTTCGAAAGACTGTGCTAGCTAAATACCTTCGAAAAGAAATGTAAGTAGTTTTACTTTTTTTTTTATTGGTTTCATTGAGTCTAATGTTTATTTTAGTTCTGCTATATCTGTAACAAGTATTAAAAATCAATACCAGCCTCTTGATTTGCCTCAGTGGCATAATACTATGAATAATAACGATGCTCTGTTTGATAATAGTGATAATCAGTCTATGATTTCATTCAGTCAAAGATCACATGCTAACTTTGAAAATGCAGAAACATCCAGTTTAAGTCGACAACCAGTGCCTACTATTGGCTCTAGTAAATCTAGAAAATCTGCAGGTGGCGAGTCTGTAATATGGGAAGACGTCTTTCTTAAATATAATTCTTAATGTATTTTAATAATTAATGTACTATTACTATTTATTTTTTTACACGCAATATTGAAAAGGGCGCAATAACAACAGTCTTGACAACTTAATCATATCAATAATATACAGTGTTGTTGTCTTGAGGCTTTGTTTTTTTTTTGTACTTGGGCATTTCGCTTAAATCAATATCCTATACATGTGGGAATTCAGGCAATGGCGGGGTAATTCTATGTGTATTACATTACACTGGCTGCTCACCATGGACTGGTTAAATGTGGGGAAAAAAAAAGTTGGATGATTCCACATGTTACACCACAAGATTAGATTTATTCCAACAAAAGTATACATGTTACTATGGTAATGGCATTCTACATGTGATCTTTTTTTTCCCAAGTGGATTATTTCATTTTATTAAGTGGAACCAATCAAATACGGTCATTAAAGGAAGGCGTGAGTAAATGATATCTCCATGCTCATTTTTTGTTGTCAATAATCAACCAAAAGAGAAGGGCAAAGGTGATTTAAAGATCTGTCAAGTTCCTGAACTGTCAAAATAAAAGGTTGTTGATATAAAGATATTTACCGCGGATGGTTTGCAGTTTATGGAAATTATGAAAAAACTGACAACATTTGGGAATAAACAGATTCAACATAGTTATGAATATGTAAAAAATGACTAATGCTTACTTACTTTACTATTGTACAAGCTATTATGTTATTTTCTCTCCCTCTGTTTTATAGATTATGCTATTTATGGTAATCTCTCGTTTTTTCTTTTTCGTTTTTTCCCCACACCAGAAACAGGAATATAAAAAAAAAAGTTCTCTACTTTTTCTTTTTTTTTTTTTTCTCAAGATTTTTTTTTTTTTCTTTTTTCATCACCATGACTACTACTACTGATCAAGTACAAACCCACCCTGTTCCCAAACGTCTCTTGAATAATCCTGTTCCTCATGTAAGTTCTTTGGATCAATACAAAGCTATGTGGAAAGAAAGTACCGAGAACCCAGATCAGTTCTTTGGCAACGTAAGTATACATCGATTAAATAGGGTTGAATGTCAATAACATTGTAATATACAGCTTGCCCGTGAATTATTGTCTTGGTCAAAGCCTTTCCAAACCGTTCGTCATGGTTCCTTTGCAAACGGTGATGTTGCTTGGTTTTTAGAAGGTGAATTAAACGTAGCCTACAACTGTGTGGATAGATATGCGCTTGCTACTCCTAATAAAGTCGCTATTATTCATGAAGGAGATGAACCTGATCAAGTACGCAACATTACTTATGCAGAACTGTTCCGTTTAGTGTGTCAAATGGCCAACGTGTTGAAAAATTTAGGTGTTCGTAAAGGTGATGCTGTAGCTATTTATATGCCCATGGTTCCGGAAGCCATCGTTGCTATGCTTGCTTGTGCTCGTATTGGTGCAGTTCACTCAGTCGTCTTTGCTGGTTTCTCTGCCGACTCGCTTCGTGATCGTATCATCGATTGTTCAGCTCGCATCGTCATTACCTCGGATGAAGGTCGTCGAGGTGGAAAATCAGTGGCTACAAAACGTATTGTCGATGAAGCACTTCGTTCTGGTCAAACACTTGTCGATAATGTCATTGTTTTCCGTCGCACAGGCTCTCCCATTGACTGGGTTCAAGATCGTGATGTTTGGTGGCATGATGAAATGGCTAAAGCCAGAACTTACTGTCCTCCAGAAGCTATGAATGCTGAAGATCCTCTTTTCCTTTTATATACTTCGGGTTCTACAGGTGCGCCTAAAGGTATCTTACATACAACAGGTGGTTATCTTTTGGGTGCAACTATCACTGTAAAGTATATTTTTGATTATCATGAAAACGACATCTTTGCCTGTATGGCCGATATTGGTTGGATTACCGGTCATAGTTACATTGTATATGGTCCGCTTAATTTGGGCGCTACCACTGTTCTCTTTGAATCAACCCCCACTTATCCTAATCCTAGTAGATTCTGGGATCTTATTGATAAACACAAAATTACTCAATTTTATACAGCTCCTACTGCCATTCGTGCTCTTCGTCGACTAGGCGACCAATGGGTTGACAACCATGATTTATCTAGTCTGCGTGTAATTGGTTCTGTTGGTGAGCCTATCAACCCTGAAGCTTGGGAATGGTACAACGAAAAGGTGGGTAAAAATCAATGTGCTGTGGTCGACACTTACTGGCAAACGGAAACGGGCTCCATTATTATTTCTCCTCTTCCTGGATCTCATCCTACTAAGGCTGGTTCTGCCACGTTACCTTTCTTTGGTATCAAGCCTGAAATTCTCGATCCCACTACAGGCAAAATCATCACTGAGCCTCATGAGACAGGTGTTCTTGCAGTGAGTCAACCTTGGCCATCTATGGCACGTACTGTTTTCAATAACCACACTCGCTTTGTTGAAACATATCTTAAACCTTACCACGGCTACTACTTTACTGGTGATGGTGCTTATCGTGATGAAGATGGTTATATTTGGATCCAAGGACGTGTGGATGATGTTATTAATGTTTCTGGTCACCGTCTTTCTACTGCTGAAATTGAATCTGCACTTGTACATCACGAAGCTGTTGCTGAAGCTGCTGTTATTGGTGGCCATGATGACTTAACTGGACAGTGTATCCATGCCTTTGTCTCTGTTCGCCCCAATGTCGATGCCTCTGAAGGTTTGGACAAGGAATTGACATTGCTAGTACGTAAAATTATTGGACCTTTTGCTGCCCCTAAACGAATCTACATTGTTGCTGACCACCCTAAGACTCGCTCTGGTAAAATCATGCGCCGTATTCTTCGTAAAATTGTGAATGGAGAACACGACTCTCTTGGTGATACATCTACCCTTGCTGACCAAAATGTTGTGCCTGCGTTAATTGCCCTTGTTCACGGCAAAAAATAGATTCCCTCTCCTCTTTTTTTTTTTTTGTACAATAAAATTATTTTCATTCATCACCTGAAAACGCGTTTTAAACACATGGATCATTTTCCTTGTGCGAAGCGGAATGTGTAAAAATTTTTGGACGTGTTTTTTTTTTTTTTTTCTCAAGTACTATACACAATAAAAATTGTTTCCTTTTTAATCCGAGTTCATTTTATTGTGTAGTTAGAGTCAGTAGTTAATGACAACAATTGTTATCCTCTAAGGCAATATGGCTGAAAATAAACCTCCCTCACTTTCAAGGCCTTTAAGGTCCCTTGATAATATACAACGAATTCAATCTAAAAATGATTCACTTGTAAAGCCTGCTCTACAATCAAAGACACAATTCAAAAGACCACGAGTACGACAATTAAAGCCAGTAAAGAAGGCATCACCAAAGAAGCTTACCAAAGATAGAGGAGATCCTGAATACGATGAGCTCGATTATCCCAATGATCTTGAAGGTTATCGGAAAATCTGCAAAATTGGTGAAGGCACTTATGGTGTTGTGTTTAAAGCGAGGGAAGTGGCCACCAATAAACTAGTAGCACTTAAAAAAGTTAGATTAAACCTTCAAGAAGGTGTGCCAACAACAACAATCCGAGAAGTTGCCATCTTGAGAAGGCTAAGAAACGAACATGTTATAAGGTATATTTTTGGTACCTTGCGCAAAATTTTATTAAGTACTCCTTTGTAGGTTGCGCGACATGATTCAAAGGGACGCTACTGTTTATTTAGTTTTCGACTATTCCGACATGGATTTCAAAAGATACATGGATAAAATGAAACGAGAAGGCTTAACCGCTGCTCACATTAAAGTAAAACATAACTGCAAAAAAAAAAAAAAAAAAAAAAAAAATCTAGGG
>JNEK01002396.1:0-14833 GCA_000697295.1 Mucor indicus B7402
CCAGCGCAATCTCCTGATCTCAACCCTATTGAAAACATGTGGGCGTTGTTAAAAAGAAGGCTCAACGAGTATGAATCAGCACCCAAAGGCATGAATGACTTGCACGAACGAGTTACGGATATTTGGTATAATAATATCTTGATATCGGAGTGTAAAAAGGTTATAGAGAGTATGCCAAAGCGTATTGAGGCATGTATTAAGGCGAAAGGAAAGTGGACAAAGTATTAAAAGCTGTATTTTCTATTACCGTAATAAAATTTATTGAAGCCGCAAAACTGTCCCAATGATAACCTCTCACTAGTCTCTTAATAATTTTGGTTAGCAATTTTAATCACCGCTAATTTTTTGACCGTCATGTAGACAACGTCACTGGCTTTCGAACGATGTATAATATCATATGTATCAGTCGTGGTTTATCCGAGCATATATAGTGTTCAAGTAAAAAAAGCAAAACACTGGGACAGTTTTGCGTGTCACGGTAGCTTTGCAAGTTTACTTTGTTGAAACAAAATGTAGGTACTTTTATTATCTGCTTCGGTATATCATTTCTACTGGATGTCAATCCACAAGTACTTGGCATCTCCCATTTGGGTATGTAACATCTGTTTGAAAACGTGGTGGGGAATGCCTCTTTTAAAAAAAAAAAATTTAATAAAACATTCTCTTTGTTTAAGTGTGCACTATGTTTATTTAAATTTAGAGATAACTTGAGCTAGATTGCTACTATCTAATTAGAATAGTGTGTTCCAAAGAAGACCACTAGTATACATTTATAATAGAACATGTCAAAAAATAACAATTTTACATAAGACTATTATTCATGCAAAAATAAACAGTCATTGGCTGTTTTATTTTTTTTCTTGTCTCACTTTTTTTTTCACTTCGTTTTTTTTCGACCCCACTTTTTTTTTTTTTCATATCACTATTGTCATTTATTCCTTTACAGCTTTATATGGTGCTACAATATATTACAACAGAATTTCCCTCCTCTTATTATCTCAACGAAATTACATTAGGTTTACAACAACATCTCGCTTGATTGAGATTATTGTCATTATGGTAACACTCTTACAGTAATAATCTTGATACCCTAAGATGTTTTGAACTTGTTATTGATTTTTTTTTCAAAGTTTAGGCAACATGCAACGTGAATTGAACAACCTTAATAACTTATTGGCAACCCCAAGAGCGCAAACTTGTTAGTCACTGCCCAGAACAAAAGTATGATGTTTTTCTAATTGTTTATTTTAAAGCTAACACTTTCTTTTCAGACAAATAGTGCTTTTTGATTTACCAGGCTGATTGTAAGGTGCGTAATGCTTTAAAGAGTCTGACGTTTGTTATAATTCTAATTGCTTTACTAGGAATTACAATTGTGAATTCAAACTTTTTACGTTGATTAGCAAGTCTTTTGAACTACCAAAATAAATTTATGAGGATTTAGTATGGTAGCCAGCTTGTAAGTAAGTATTACTTTTGTTATCTGATCTAAGTTTACTTACACTCATTTACTAATGTTAGTGAAATGCAATGGCTCTCAAGCAGCTCTTTTTGAAGTTTTATATGCATGGCTTTTTTTTTGTTGGTACTAATGCTGCTCTCTTTTATTGAGGCTCTATTGAAGAAGTTTCTTAGTGAACGTCAAAGCTACGAAAAGAAGACCTGCTGATGGTGCAATATATATAGTATTTTATATAGTATTTTTATTTTGCAATAAAATGTATAATATTACACATATAATTAAGTGGCTTGTAAAAACGACAATTAAATTAGTCGAAACCGACAATCTTGGTCGAAAAAGCTAATCATTTAAGCAGTAAATCCAACCAATTTGTGACAGTCTTTCCTTTAAAAAAGACCAATCTTGGTCGAAACGGACAATTAGATTGTTTGTAAAACAACCAAGATTGGTTGTAAAACGAACAATTTTATTAGTGGTTTCCGACAAGATTGGTTTTTTTCGAACCAATCTTGTCGGAACCAACCAATAAAATTGGTCGGAAAAAAACCAATCTTGGTTGGTGAAAAATTGATGCCTGCCTTTTTTCGACCAATTTTTTAGTGTACCGATTGGTTTTTTTCAAACCAATCTTAGTTTTTTTCCAACCAATTTTTCCGCCATTGTGAGGTAATGTTGTAAGAGAACAAATACATATTTCAGGTTTCAATAACGTCATTTCTTTTTTGTTTTGCGGTTTCGCACGGTAGTCACCCCCCTCCTCAAACGGCTTATCTTTCCGAGATAAGGAATCAGCAGCGGTATTTAGTTTTCCAGCACGATACGTTGTAATAAAGTTGAAATCAGCTAGTATTTCAGACCATGTAACTTGACGTCGACTTAAATTACGTGTTGTAGAAAAATATTCAAGGTTTTTGTTATCAGTAATTACTGTAACAGGGTGTTCTAAGAATTCTAAGTAACGTCGCCAATGCTTAAAGGAGTCAACAATAGCTAATAGTTCTTTATCGTAAATTTGGTAATTAGTTTCAGCAGGCAACAGTTTTCGCGAATGGAACGCAATTGGATGATTAACACCTTTTTTATCCGTTTGACTAAGAATTGCACCGAGAGCGTAGTCTGATGCGTCAGTTTCGACCACACACGGTAAGTCAGGTTGGAAGTGTTTCAATATCGGTTCAGATAAGATTGTCTCTTTTAAATCAATAAAAGCTAGTTCTGCAACAGACGACCATTCAAATTTTACATCTTTTTTCAACAGTGCTGTGAGTGGGAGACATATTTTGGAGGAGTTTGCAATGAATCTTTTGTAAAAATTTGTAAATCCCAGAAATACTTGAATATCATGTACACTTGATGGAGACTTCCAATCTTTAACGGCTTCAATCTTTTTGGGATCCATAGCAATACCTTCTGGAGCTATCACGTAACCAAGGAATTCCACAGAAGTAGTATCAAATACACACTTTTCAAGTTTGCAAAATAATTTTGCTTGACGTAATTTGTCAAGCACCAATTGATCAATCAATAGCTTCATATCAGCTATAATTATTATCTCGGCAATTAATCGCCAATCCTCGTAAATTTATTAATGGTAGTCAAATTGACAATTGGTCAACTATCATCATTAAATATATTCCAAATTACCTCATCCACATAGCACTTAGGAAATATAAATGAAATCATATATAATCTTCATATTTTATATCGAATAAAAGAGTAACTTTGAATTTTGTTGTAACTTTGGTCTTTTTCAACTATTACGAATAAAACCGATAAATCATTTTTTTACAACATACAACTGAAGCTACTCTACTACTCAAACAACACAATTTTCTTTTTCTCAACCTAACTGCTCCATGACTGCTATTAGACGTAGCAACACCTCGACAATCCGCCGCTCTGCTGCTGGTACAACTAACACAATTATCAATGATATCAACGAAACAGACAACCAAAACACCAGTAGTTTACCAACTACTAACAGTGTAGAACCTGTTTCTACTGAAAATCAACTAGTGTCAGGGACTCGGGCCTACTTCTTTACCAACTTGATAACAGAGGCTAGGCTTGCGAATAGTACTTTAATAGGGAAAAGGCCAAGGAGTATAATATCACGCACAAGAAGGGGATATTAACACAGACACAGTAAGTAGATCAAACAAACAATAACACAGGGACACGGAATAACGCTGGAACGTTATGAGATTGGATACTTCCACTTACCCTTAAACAACAAGACAATAAGGAACCAGAGACAAGGATTCAAAGAATAAACTTCCTTTTATATTAAGGTACTAATTTATTGGCAATAAAATAGATAATATAATAGATAATATAATAGATAATATAACTGACGAAAGAAAAGCAATTTATATGAAAAATCCTGGCCTTTTTATACTTTTTCAATCCAGGTCTGGGCCATGATTTTTCACAAAAGACCAAATGTAATAATATATAAAATAATAGCTATAAAGGATCTAGAATGTGATTCTAGATAATTGATCTCGACCTTTGGTTGACAGAATCTAGACAATAGTAATATATAATGATATTTGGGGGTACTTGGGGGAGAGTCTAGAACAATTCAGGGGTAAACAACAGTAAATGAGTATATGTGATGTGATTCTAGACCAAGGCAGAAATATATGACTTTAGTTCATGACAACTAGGTAATAATCTAGATAACCCTGCTACTACGGTAGTGGATGTGTATAATGATGAACGTCATTCTCATCATGATCATTCTTGTTATATAGATGATCAACAACCAATGGACATTGATCCAGATGCTAGTTCTTCACTATCATCCCCTGAGGATGATGACTTATCGGAACTTTCTTCAAAGTTGTCTATTCGGGCACAACCTTTTGCTAATGTATCCACGGATACACCCAAGATTCACTTTGCCTCACCCGCTATTCAACGAATGTCACAGGATGTGATGGAAGCACAAATGGAAGCAAATATCAATAGATTAAAACAGTTAGTATTTGAGGCAACAAACAAATCACTCCTCACTACTATGCATGACAAAGACTTTCAAAAGTATGATAACGAAGCTAAATATCTGAATGAAAAATTGCAAATGGCAAAGGATGCTTACCGTCACATGTTCAACAAAGAACCATTTGTTAGAAGCCACATTATGACCTTAGTCCCATCTAACTTAGCATTGTTCCAATGGAAGAGTAAGGTGGCAGACCGTACTAAATTTGTGTTCCCCACACCAGATGTCTGTTTGAAGCACTTTGAAAATGTGTTGATTGCTCATGCACTACCAATAGAGGATCATTGGGTTCGATTAATCTATAACACGTACTGCCCCCATCACTTACAGATTGGTTCGACAATCTCATGACCCGCAATAATAACATTACATGGCCATACTTCAAAACCTGTCTCATTGAACAATTTGGCGTTTCTGCTGCTGACCAAAAACAAATAGCGTTGAATAGGCTATTTCAGATGAAATACAACTCAAACAAACATATTAACAAGTATGTTGATCGTTTCAATCAACTTCGTGCCAAGGCCGACATGAATGAAGCTGACACTCTAAAGCAACGTCTACTGGAACCATTACTACCTAGACTTTTTAAGAACGTCTCAATGGCTGCTATCAACACATCAAAAAATATAAATCATGCAGAAACCTCTATAGAAGACACTATTCACCTCCTTGTTTCCACCTACAATATACTAACAAAAGACGAGGAACGCAAACAGGAGTTTGAAAGAAACCATGCTTCGGGCCCCTTCAGATCAAAACATTATTCATCACCATATCAGCGTAGTGATACAAGAAATAATAAATTCACAAAGCTTTGTAGATACCGCCCAACAAGTACTAAACATACTACCACTGAATGCCGCGTATGTCAAGATAGAATTAAAAACAAAATATGTTTGCATTGTGGCGCAAAAGGCTGGACCCGCTCGCACACTTGTACAAAAAAGGGTAATAACAAAGCGCACATGAATAAGCAGAAAAATAACAACATAGTACCGGGTGCCTATAGCAATAATGTATCTATGGATGTAGATTCGGATAATGACGAAGAGCCTATTGTATTTGCCGCTGCTAACTTTGGGCCCAAGAACAACAATGACAATTGTAAGTTTTCTGTCAATGAAAGCTATTTCGCTGTACCACCTAAAACACTTTTAACTGACTCTTTTGTTTATTTGTTTATTTCAATACAAAATGTCAAAACTATCTTCCTGCTGGACTCGGGAAGTAATACTTCATGTATCTCACCTCGTTTGGTTGAATTTTTGAATTTTAATATAATAAAACCTACTAGTAATCTTGATAAAAATAACAATGTTAAATTATTCGGTGGTATTGAGACCCAAAGAATTGGTTCTACGGAACAAGAATTGGAGATTAACTATAATGGCCATACTATTTACACACAACTTGAAGTATTTGATTTATATGATAATGTCCACGGTTGTATTGGTACCGACTTATATCCATTATTAGGCATCATAGAAATAAGAAACATAGCATACTCATGGGATGATCAAGCTAACAGGTCACCTGTACCTCAACCTATTGAACCAAATCCATATACTCCTAATGATGACCCATATTTTGATGAAAAAATCCAAAAGCATATTTTAAATCAACTGGATCCACTTATTCAACAAAATAAAAATATTCCTGCAGGAAACTATTGCACAATCCCTGGTAGTGAAATCCGATTACCACTGAAAGAAGGTGTTGTTTCAGCTTATCGTAGACAATACAGAATAAATGAATGTCATCTTGAAGCCGTTAATGCACAAATACAAAAATGGGCAGATGATAAGATTTATTGAACGGGCACCTCCAAATACACCATTCAATTCTCCTTTATTGACTGTAGGAAAGAAAAATGCCAAATCCGGCGAATATACTGGTGACATACGTACCGTAATGGATTCCAGACTTGTAAATGCAAATCTTGATGTCACAAAAATAGATCGTTTCCCTTTACCATTAATTGAGGACTTACACCGAACCATGTCCCAATATACTCTATTTACTACAATAGATTTAAGCCAAGGCTTCCACTCGTTTAGAATTCGTAAATGTGATCGACGAGTAACTGCTTTCACTGCTCCAAATGGTATACAGTACCAATTCAAAAGATCCCCATTTGGCTTATTGCCTATCTCCAGTGTAGTCCAAAGAAGTTTAACAAACCTATTTGCAGACTTACCATGGGCTGTAAACTTTATCGACGACATCTATGTTTGCGGCAGTAACGATCTCTATGAGCATATTAATAGAGTTAAAACTGTCATTGAACGCTTGAACATGCATAACTTACGTATAAATGCTGACAAGTTACAGATTGCGCAAAAGACCATTTTTGTATTAGGATTTTGCCTATCTGGTCAAGGCCTGACACTTGATTAACGAAAAGTCGCCAACGTCCTTGACTGGCCAACGACTGTAGAAAACTCCAAACAATTAAGCCAACGACTTGAATTGATCAATTATTTTCACAGTCATATACCTAATTTACCAACGCTCGCCGCTCCGCTAAACAGACTTCGTAATCACCCAAACATTCAGGCTGTTTGGACTAAAGACCACTCAAACTTAATGTACAAACTACAAGAAGCGTTAGTCAATGCTCCAATTTTGTGTGCACCGAACCTTAAATATGAATTTTGCCTTGTTACTGATGCCAGTGACTATGGTGTCGGTGGTTGCTTATATCAAGTAATAAATAACAAAATTCGATACATCGGTTTTGTTGCCAGAACTTTACAACCATCTAAACGCAAGTATGGAAGCTCACAAAGAGAATTACTTGCTGTGGTCTATTGCTTCAACAAATGGAGACAATGGTTATACGGGCGTCATTTCACTTTATATGTTGATAATAAAGGTATCTTGTTCATCCACAACCAAAAGAAAATGAATCGTATGATTGAAAACTGGTACGAAACAATCTACGAACTGAACTTCACCATTACATACTGTGCGGGTATGAAAAATATTCTGGCTGATTGTTTATCGCGTTTATTTTACCCTGATGTGGAAAAAACGCTGGCCAAGGGTGAATATTACAATAAAAATAAGAAATTAAAGAACAAAAAAGATAACAAAAAGGATGACAAAGAGATGCTTTGTAAAAAAAATAATTAACCAGTAACAAAGCAATAAGGAGATTGTGCTTGCTGCTGCAAATCATTTGGAAAACTACAATATCATCGATGATGATGCAGAAAAACGAAAATTAATATTACAATGTCACTTACTAGGACATTACGGTATAAATAGTGTAGAACGCGCTATAAAAAATGAACATGGTGCATATTGGAAAAACCCAAGAGAAGATGTCACAAAATTTCTAAAAAAACTGTTCCAAATGCGCAAAATTTAACTTAGCAAAGCACGTATACCACCCACCAAAGAGCATATGCCCTGATGGTATCTGGGATCAAGTTGCCATTGATTTAGGTAGCTTTGACATTACTTCTTCAAATGGAAATAACTTCCTGTTAGTAATTGTAGACCTATTTAGCCGCTTTATAGTACTAAAGGCTATTAAATCAAAATCTGCAGTTGATGTTGCTACTGCATTAGTATCTGTATTCTCTTTATTTGGATATCCTAAATGCCTAACTCACGATAATGGGTTAGAATTTAAAAATCAATTATTAAACGCTATAAAGCAGCACATGGGTATCGAAGAAGCAATTTCCTTACCTTATACATCTACTGGTAATTCTGTTGCTGAAGCCAGTGTTGGTAGTGCCAAAAGAATCATTATGAAGATGTTAGAAGGCCATGATGAAACCTGGGATTTACATGTTGACGCAACTGGCCTATGCAATTAACCAGCATACTTCAAGATTACATGGACTCAAACCATTTAAAGTAATGTTTAATAGACGAGCTAATGACTTGAAAGATTACACAAAGAATATGAACAAAATAATATTCTCTGAAAAAACCATTAACACTGAAAAGCTTAAAAAGGATATTGAGCGATTCAATAATTTCATTCTACCTGAAGTCAAAGAGCAAACCTTGCTTACGCAAAAGACAACGACTACTTCGTCAAGAAGCATCGCATCATCAAAGATCCTTTCCCTATCGGATCTATTGTAAGAATCAAAAATATAGAAGGCAGAAATCGCAAAACTGACGCTAGATATACGCGCAAGCTCATTATCCACGGCTATACTAAGAACGGTAGCTATGTCTTGAAAGATGAATTAGGAAATATATTCCCTAGACATGTTCCAACATCTCAAATTAAATTAATATCTGACAATATGACTGACAAACATGCTGAAGATGGTATTTATGAGGTACAGGCAATTATTAACCATCGCTACACTGGACCTCAAAAGAAAGTGGAGTATTTGACAACTTGGAGGTTGGCTATCCTGATGAACAAACTTGGCAATCACCTGCTGATTTCAGTAGTGATGACGCTATCAAAAAATATTGGAAACAAAGAAACACAGGGGAAAATTCTACTACTCCTAATAACAAAAGAAAGTCAACCAACAAAGAATCCAATACCAGAATTAAACGTGCTAGAAGTACCAAGCATTAAATTAATACATTAACTTCTGTCATATTACCGAAATACCGAAATCATTTGTGTCACTTAACTTTATTTCATGTAAACTCATTTGTATCATAATTGTTATTCTGCATGCAAGCATTTAAACATTATGTAGTTTATTCCATATCATTCCTTTATATATATATTAGATAGTTATTTAATACCCTTAGATTAGTTTTTCTTTTTTTTTATTTATTGATTTGTCTTTTATTCGTATATTATGATGTAGTTTTTATCGCATAAGTTTCTATGCTGGCGTGGGGTGATGATCAATCAATAGCTTCATATCAGCTATATTATTATTATCTCGGCAATTAATTGCCAATCCTCGTAAATTTATTAATGGTAGTCAAATTGACAACTGGTCAACTATCATCATTAAATATATTCCGAATTACCTCATCCACATAGCACTTAGGAAATATAAATGAAATCATATATATATATCTTCATATTTTATATCGAATAAAAGGGTAACTTTGAATTTTGTTGTAACTTTGGTCTTTTTCAATTATTACGAATAAAACCGATAAATCAATATCGCTATTAAGTCGTTTACCCTCGCTGTTTTTACCGTAAATATAGCTTTCCTATGCCCTTGAATATTACTAAGTCACTTTATTGATCGTTATCATGCTCAGCAAAGTATTGAATTTCAACAAAGTGATGACAGAGGTTTTGAGTATGCCTCTTGTTCTTGTTACTCTATAAAAATGTCAAATATGGACCCGTGTCAAGAATTTGAAAGTAACGATCATGAAGAATCCTATTGGTGCGAAGCAGCAGCTTTCGTTGAAAAAGGACCTAAGATCTCTAACCATACTGAGCATAATTTTGACTCTCATTTTGAGATGCATGCTGAAGCAAACGGCAATGCACAACAGAGAAAACATAATAATGTTCCAGAGATCTTTGAAGTACTAATTTCTTGCACCTGGATGTGCTTAAATTGCAGGCTGCGCCTTCAATATGCCTGTTGCAGTATATCGATGACAACGAATGTATCATATGTTTGCCAATTTCTCAAGTCCCGCATCAAAAAAAAATAACTGTATCATTTAATACTCGATTTTGTGAATAAGAATCACTGGGTCACTTTACAAATGAAACGCTCTTTGAAGATAAAGTTACCTATCATCTGCTCTTTGTATAAAACATGCATGAAAGCATTGAACAAAGATGATATGATAGCAACATTCTGGAATTGCCAATTGTCATTCCACAAACCCGCAAAATATAAAGATAAAGTCTACGCTCATGAATTATGTGAATTAATTAAGTATTGTATTATTGATTGATTAATTAGAGCACCAAAGGACAACTATTGTAGAAGTAACAGACGATCCAATGGACGACTTTCAAAAATATGAAACAAATATATTATATGTTAAAAGTTGTTTTTGTTCCATTGTTACTTTTTATTACAGGACATTTGACATGTCGCAGTAAGTTGAAGCCCATTACTTACAATGAAATCGCTTTAGCTTATTGTTGGCGATAAAAATCTGTGATTATAAGTATGTGCTGTCTTTGGGAGTCCAAAAAGTTGTCATTTATCAAGAGTTTTTCTTTTTGGGGAGTCCAAATAAGCAAAATTTATGGGTGTCATTTTTAAGGGAGTTCAAACGCTTTTAAAACAAGCAAAATCGAAAATCAGTGGTCCCCCCATTTTTTTTTTGGAGTTCAAATAGTAAAAATGGGGAGTCCAAACAGCATTTCCCAATTTTTAGCATATCAACCTATAGCACACAAACTAAACAGCTTCCTTATTGTGAATGAAGTTGAGCGACGTCACCAGCTTACTTGTATACACTCGAAACAATAATTGCCCTAGGGAAGACCAAACTGTTTGTGGAAATGTAAACAATTGATGAGATAAAAGTAATTAAAGAAGAAAAAGACATTGTTGATATTAAGCCATGCTGCTTAGTACGAAGCCTTGGAGACGAACTCGTTGTAAGTGAAGCTGAATGGAGTAGCGAAACACCTGGAAATACTTAATAAAACCTTGTTGGAAAAGCCGAAGCTCTTTGAAGAACGACAAAGTTATATTTTTAAGAGGACGCGACAGGATCAGAAAAGACAGGGTAATCGTTTCGATTAGTGCAAGCCTATAGCACACAGTCTTGACAGCTACATCTTTGAAAATAGAGCAAAACAGAGTCTCGAGCGCATGTGTATATGCCGAATAGAACTATCCTAGAGAAATAACAGATGTTTTGGAAAGCGATAGTCACCAAGTAAGACAAAGGAAATCGATGCGCAGATGTAGTAGTAATTTTAAGGAATATCAGCATATAGTAAACGCCCTTCAGAGTGAACTCAACGCGAATGAAACTGAATGGAATCTCCAAAGTGCTTGTGCTTGTTTAGAAAAACAGTTTTATACAATTAATAAACGTGTAAGGTGTGCCAGAACCATGTGATAGGATAATTTAAATGAATACGAAAAGGTTGTATCCATTTTAATTAGTACTAGTCTACAAACACAAGGAAGCCTTGAAAGCCATCTATTATAAATGAAGACAACTTTGGGTCATCCAAGTGCCTGTAATTGCTTAATGAAACTGTTTTGAAGGATGAAAACTGTGCAAAAAACACTAGATCAATGTATTAGGAGAAGGCTAAGAGAAACGAGAAGTCAATGATCTTTAGCGATGGCTGCATAAAGTATACAATGTTAAGAAACGCTTCCTCACTAATGAATTTGAGTTAAGGCAAGAAAGCACACAGACAACTTCAAGCAACGTTTCTCAATGTGTACAAGCTATTTCAAAAGTCCTAGTGCTCATAAGTGCGCTGGAAAAATATCACAAGTAGAGAGAGTGACGAATATATTAGACATTTTAGCCTACACTTTAAGCTCGTATAACATCCTGGTTGCTAATAAATGCTAATGTACGGAAAAAAGTGAACAACTCTAACAATACATTCTATATTAGAGAAGATAAAAGTTGTTCTCTGGTACCTAAGAGATTAGTGAATAAGAAAGAAAGTTCGACATCAAGCAGTAATGTTATTTGAAGAGATGCAAGCTATAACTTTGCAAGTTTATTTTGTTGACACAAGATCTAGGTATTTTTGTTAGCTGCTTGGGTATGTCACTTCTACTGGATGTCAATCTACAAGTACCTGGCGTCACACATTTGGGTATGTAACATTTCTTTGAAAATGTAGTGGGGAATGCCTCTTTTAAAAAAAATTAAATTAATTAATAAAGAAAAACATTCTCTTTGTTTAAGTGTGCACTATGTTGATTTAGATTTAGAGATAACTTGAGTTAGCTTGTTACTATCTAATTAGAATAGTGTGTTCCAAAGAAGACCACTAGTATACATTTACAATGGAACATGTCAAAAAATAACAATTTTACATAAGACTATAATTTATGCAAAAATAAACAGTCATTGGCTGTTTTTTTTTCTTGTGTCACTTTTTTTTTCCACTTCGTTTTTTTCGACCCATTTTTTTTTATTGTTTTTATATCATTATTGTCAACTATTCCCTTACAACGTTATAAACAGTTTCAACGTACCGTTAACGAAATGTCTAACTCTTCTTAAAACCAGTCCGAGATTACAATACATTTACTAGAGCAACTCACTTTATTGAGAGCGCTGTTATTATCGTGACACTCTCACTGTAGTAATCTTTATACCCTAGCTCCAATTGAACCTATTATTATTATTTTTTTTGCAGCTTCGACATTATGCAACGTCAATCAAACATCTTAATAACCCATTGATTCCGTCAAGAACGCTAACTTGTTAACCACTACCCAACACAAAGGTATTATGTTTTTCTAAGAGCTTATTGTAAACCTAACGCTTTTCTGTAGACAAACGGTGCTCTTCGTTTTATCAGCTTGATTGTAAGTTGCTCATTTCTTTAAAATCCTGACCTTTATTACGTTTCTAGTTGCTTTACTAGGAACTTGTGATAGCTTGAGGTAAAAATAGAAAATAAACAGTAAAAGAGTAGTTGGAGAATCTTTCAATGTTTATTAAGTCTGAAGACGAGATTACTAGGATACGTAAAAACTAAATAAAGGTATTTATACTACTAGTAAAGGATTAGAAACATAGAACTACTAAGAGTTGATAGGTTAAAAGTAAATGATATAACGTCTTGAATGAATATATAAACACAGGTAGGTTTTATCAAGTATAGAATAATAGATCATACGTTGTATTCACTGATCTAAGGACGTTGACTGGACAATAAGATAATCTGAGATCAAGGTAGAACCTTTTCTCTTATTATATGTAAAACCTAGTCTTATAATACTTTTTATAGAAAAATATATATCAGGTCGTAATTATTATCTTCAAGTAGATGATATTCAGTGTATATTATAGATTCTAAAGATTTATATTATTCGTTACACAGTATTGTATTAGATATGATATGATACAGGCATATTTATTTGTATTCAACCTACATTGACAATTATATAAATTTTACAAGTTCAAACTACGACAGAACTATGATTATGAACTCAAAATTTTTACGTGGTTAGCAAGTCTTTTGAAATATCAAAATAGAACTTCGAAGATCTTGTATATGGTAGTCAGCTTGTAAGTATCATTCTCAGTGAAAGGAGATTTTTTATCAATGGTTCTTTGAAGCCACCATTGATTGCTAAAGTGTCTTTTTCGTAGGACATTGTCAGAAGATATCAAGTCCTTTATAACATGGCAGCAAGGGATTCCCATAGTTGCAAACAGTTTGTTCTTACAGTCCTTCATCTTCTTGCGGCCAATCAAATCTAGCCTGTACTTGCCGAATTCTTTGAATGCAATCTTCAATGCAAACGTAGACACCTTTGAGTTTACTGCATTGAAAAAGGTAGTTCTCAGACCGTTGTTTCCAGTTGTACGCGCTGTTTGAGCCTCGCTATCTAGCTTATTCAATTGTTGAGTCCACACGGTATGTATACTTTGTACAACTGTATCCAGATCACCGGTACTGACTCTTATATGACACCTCATCGTAGCGTGAACACTTTCAATTCTCAATGAAATAGTGGAATTAAAATGCAGGATACTGTTTGTCCAACAAGATACAATCCTATTCAATTATACAGGTGCGCTTTTAGTACGTACTAAGCAGCATGATTGGAGTATACTGACTTTTCCTTTTGAGTTAAAATGTCGTTGACATATTCAATAAACTTGGATGAATCATATCTTTTGGGAACGCTGTTTATCAAGCATTCATAATGTCTTTTGAAGTCATCTTCCGTATAGAACGAGCCTA
Organism: Mucor indicus B7402; assembly: GCA_000697295.1. Taxonomy (NCBI): domain Eukaryota; kingdom Fungi; phylum Mucoromycota; class Mucoromycetes; order Mucorales; family Mucoraceae; genus Mucor; species Mucor indicus. The sequence goes on from JNEK01002396.1 coordinate 14,302, forward strand.
CCAATACATGCCAGTTTCTCAGGATATAGCTGGAAGCGGCAGCGCTAATACCAGGAAAAAACTTTGGGATGTTAGATAAAACCTTTTTTCCGATATGCCAAGTACATAAGAGATGTTGTGCTTCTGGAAGTTCTTGATCAATTACTGCCATCAAAACTGGATCACGATCGGTGCACACAACTTTAGGGGGATTAGCGTGAAATATTGTCTTTTTCAGTTGCGATAATACCCAGGAGTATCCATCTTTATCTTCATTCTGTACGAACGCATGTGCAATATGGAAAGTCTTGTTTGAACTATCCAAACCACAAATCTCTATAAGTGGCATATTAAACCGGTTGGTTTTGTAGGTTGCATCCATAACAATAACAGTGGGAAACCGCTTAAATAGGTCTTGTGCCCGCTTGTGTGCGTAGAAGAGCCCCCCCCCAACTTTCCTCTCTTGTTCAGCTTAATCTCGTAATCATAATACTCGCTATTAGCCAAGAAATTGACTAAGAACTGGATAGGGGACTGACCATTAAGTTGTTTA
>JNEK01002397.1:0-24767 GCA_000697295.1 Mucor indicus B7402
CTATTCGCCAGTTCTTAATGTATCACATTTTTAAAATTTTTTTTTTTTTTTTTTTTTTTTTTTTTTTTTTTTTTTTTCATTTTTTTTTTTTCTAGAATAATTGTTGCCAATGAATTCCAACTCGGCATCTTTGTACATTACGCAGATTCGATTCTGTAGGGCATTAGCTGTTGTACGGTCATTACCAACAGCAACTGGAGGGATATTTCAACCTTCAAATTCTGATAAACTCAACTTTTATGGACTATACAAGCAAGCACTTGTAGGTGATTGTATGCTGTTAAAACCTTCTTCCAGAAATATTGTTCAATATGCAAAATGGTAAAATAACTAAAATTAACAATCAAATACTTATACAAAGGTATTTTTATTTAGGAAAGCGTGGGATAAACTAAGAGGTGTTAGTCCAATTGACGCTCAAATCATGTATATTCAAGCACTTATTGATTTGCTGAAACAAGTAAACTACATATACGCACATCAAAACAAAAGATACTGTATAGAATTAACAAAATTATACTATTAGTTTTTAACAAGGTGCCCAAACTCAGAATTATCAAAAAGCTTAAGTGAATCAGTACGTTATTTGGAAGAGACAGCAGACAACAATGAAGACACAGGTAAAAATTTTTACTCAGTGTTACAGACCTACTTTAAAAGTACAATAAATTATTATTATTATTATTTTTATAGAGAGCCTTGTTCAATGGGATACAAATGATCAAGAAAACGAGGAATACTATTTGGGCTTAATTGAACAAGATCAAATTATATCAGAATATTCAAGTCCAATAACAACTGAATTCCCAATTACACCTGAACTATCGCCAAGAAAGCATCTATTATCTCCAACTCGAAACTCACAAACAAAACGTTCTGTATCACCATTAATACATTATAACCTCGATCAGCTTAGTGAATCAGATGATCATAAACCTTCCTCATTATACCTGCCTCAAAGATACCATCATCACTCAAAGAAATCAAGTCGCAACCAAGCTATTCAAACCTTACAAATTGAAGTAGCAGCTCTCTGTGAAGAAATTGATCAACTGAGACGAAACAATGTAACAAACTTTATGTCTAAATGGCGTTGGTTATGGCTATTTAAATCGATAGCAAAGCATGCTTTTTTCAATTTCTTGATACTCATGATGTTATTCATTGTCCTTTGGCGAAGAAAGTCACCTATTGCTTATGCTGTGATAAGTTATGCTGGCCCAAAACTAAGAGACTTCATGAGCTATATTTTCAAACGACTTATGTTCTGGAGTGTAACCGTTTAGTGATTTTGTACATACATAAATATTTATTAAAAACGTTTTAGTTAACCAAGAGAGAAAGATTACACTTGTGTTATTTTACTACTAAGGAATGCTGTCAAGAAAGAATAGCAACTTTTTTTTTTTTGTCAATGCTGCATATACGTACATACTCCTATGATGAAAAAGATTTCATTCTCAATAGACATAATATTCCTCCACATTTTCAAAAAAAAAAAAAAAAAAGGTGTGTGTATAGTGTGATATAAATACTGCGAGAATGGATGGCTGGTTTTCTTTTTCACATTAATAATATATTTTCTTTCTGTTGTAATTCAAATAATGAGTACAGAAAGAGAACCCTTGTTACGAGGAGAAGATGAAGGTGACGGAAATCGGGGTGATGACGAACAATTACAATACAGAAATAACCGTATTCAAAATGGAAAGTTTACGTTATTGGAAAAGGTGTTATTCACATTAGCTGTTACTTTTTTCATAACGTTATGCGTCTTGGCTGGTCTTTATTCAAGACGTGTTTATGAAGAGAAGCCACATGACCCACCTTCTGTTATTAATCCACCTCCTGGAAGTAACATTTCAGGTGTAAGTTTACCTCATTACTTTAGCATAAGTCTAATTGATTTTTCGTGATATTAGCCACTCTGTTTGACACCTGAATGTGTTTTGACGGCTGCTCAGATCTTGGAGGTAAATTATACTACGCTTTTGTCATTTTTTACTAATAGTTTCTTAATTTTAATTCCATAAAGGATATTGATGTAACACTCGATCCTTGTGATGATTTTTATGAATATACATGTATAAGCTCCTTGAAATTTCAAATATAAAGTACAAAGAACTCAATAGAATGCATAATAGGTAGTAACTGGGAAAAAAGCCATGAAATTCCTGATGGAAAATCATCTGTTAATTCTTTTGGTAATCTTGCTACTCAAAATAAAGAAACTCTCAAGAAAATCTTGTCTGGTACTTTTGATGATTTCTATGATCGTACTCATACAAACTCTGGTAAGTTACCTGATCCTGAAAAGTTGATTGACAAGCAAAACTTTGAAAAGACCAAAGCCTTGTATGAATCCTGTATGAACGAGTCTCGTATTGATGAGCTTGGTGCTGAACCTCTTCTTCCTCTTTTGAAAGAAATTCGTGATATGTTTCCTGCTTCTTCTGTCGGTAAAATTGATGTACGTCAATTAACACAGACACTCTCCTTTTTAGCAAAGAGAGATATTGGTGCACTTTTTGAAGTCATGGTTGACGCCGATCCCAAAGACCCCACTGTTAACTCTTTACAATTGTATCAATCTGGTTTAACTTTACCCAACAAGATTTACTACACTCAAGAAGACACCGTGGATGAACTTCGACAAACTATTGCAGACACTTTATCTCTCATTTTTACCTCAAACTCAGAACTTATTGGATTTGATGCAAAGGCCACTGCCCGTTTGATTGTCAATTTTGAGAAGAAATTAGCTGAGCTTAGTGCATTACCCGAATATTTCCAAGACCCTGAAGTGACTTACAACCCTAAAACACTTTCTGAATTAGCCAAAATAGCTCCTAATGTAGACTGGGGGCTTTACGTAAGCCACCTTTTACCTCCCAATGCTCCTCACCCAGGAAAGATTGTTGTTACGTCTCCTGAATTCATCGGTAATGTATCTGACACTTTACTCGAAAAGGAATCTACTCGCACGTTACAAGCTTATTTCACATGGAAGGTTATTTTTGCTTACTCTGACGCCCTTGGAGAAGATATCCGTGCTCCTATTCATCGTTTGAAATCGAAATTGGTTGGAACCAATCCCAAATCTATTAAACCTCGTTGGGACACTTGTTTAGACGAAGTGGATAATGCTATTGGATTCTTGGCTGGCCGTTATTATGTCATTGATAAATTTGGAGGTGGAGCCAAGGAACGCGCTGACGATTTTGTAAACAGTATTAAAGAAGTCTTCTTAAAACGCTTGCCCAACTTGGAATGGATCGATGACAAAACACGTGAACAAGCCGTAGAGAAAGTAGACAAATTAATTCGAAAGATTGGATATCCGGACAGTACACCAGACCTTATGTCTCCTGTTTCTTTGTCAGGATATTACGGAGAGTTGAGTTTGGATCCTAAAGATTACTTTGGCAACTATGTAAATGCTCGTAAGTTTGGCATTTTAGAAGAATGGCGTCAAGTAGGCAAAACACCTGACAGAAAGAAATGGTTTATGAATCCCCAAGAAGTCAACGCTTATTACAATCCATCTTTCAATGAGGTTAGGCATACAGAAACTACTTGAAATATGGAAAACTGACACTCCTTTTATACATATTATTAAGATTGTTTTTCCTGCTGGTATCCTTCAAAATCCTTTCTTTGGTGACAATTACCCCGATTATTTGAACTATGGTGGTATTGGTGTCGTTGTTGGCCATGAGTTGACGGTAAATGCGAGTGTATTTATCAATTTTCTACTTTTTTCTAATATCATCTTTTTAGCATGGATTTGATAATACGGGTAGACTTTTCGATGCTGAAGGTCGTCTCGTACAATGGTGGACAAATGAAACAGCTACTAAATTTAATGAAAAGGCAAGCTGTTTTATTAACCAATATGGTAACTTTAGCATGGTAGACGAGAAAGGAAAGACCCTTCATGTTAATGGCAGACTTACTCTTGGAGAAAACTTGGCTGATAATGGCGGTTTAGGTGAAGCCTTTGTTGCTTGGAAAGAAAGATATGATAGTGACAGAGAAAGCAAACGATATAACAACGTACGTTTGCCTGGTTTGGATAACTTGTCTCCTGAACAATTGTTCTTCGTCAATTTTGGTCGCATATGGTGCAATAAAGCTACGCCTGCTCAGGAAAAGAAAGGTGTAAGTGTATAAGGTGGCTTATCATTCTAAGAATATAGCTAAAGTTAGTGTTATAGATTGTCACAGATCCACACTCTCCTCCCAGATGGCGTGTTAACGGTGCTGTTCAAAACTCTAAGCATTTTGCTGAAGTTTTCCAATGCCCCTCAGGAAGTAAAATGAACCCAGTACACAAGTGCGAAATGTGGTAGGAAATCAATAAAATGTGGATTAAATGAACAATGCAAAGTTCTATGATGTAATATCTAGTAAGAGTGTTTTCTACGTTTATTTTGTCTTCAAAGAGTCAAATGCACATGCAAGCACATATCACATATGTAAAGAGTGTTGATTACTTGCATAATTGATATACCCAAACATTGCGCATAACTAAACTCAAGTTCTGCACAGTAAAATGTGGCCTTGCAAATTACTTTATTTGCTAAAAAAGAATCATTTTCAACACTTTTGTAATGAAGTTACCTGTATATATCCGCGCTAAAAGTATTCCTCAGCGTAAGATTGCTTATAACCCAGGTTGCTGGACTTGATGGAAAACCCTTTATCATGACCTGATTATTCATTACCAGAACCTTTGGCGTTACTTTTGTTTTAACTTTAGCCGTTATACTACACATGTTGTAGGCAGGGTTGTAATACACTCTCCATATGGCATATATTGCCCTGAATACAAGACCAGATATAGATGGCGATTTTAATTTTACACAAATGTCCAAAATTCAAAAAAGTGAGCGGGATTTTACATAATCTAAAGAGCCAATAAATAACAATAGCCATGCGCTTGTATTTTTATATATATAGGAGAATTGAGGAGAGAAAAGGAACACTGACAACTTAAAAAGGAGTATTATACGATAGGATGTTAACATTTATCTAGTGTTTATGTAACCCATGAAATTGAGTTCCTTTTTTTTTTTTTTATTTTTCTTTTGCAAGCATACAGTTCCTTAAAAAAAAGGAACAACAACTTTCATTTTTATTTTACTTTCTTCTTTTTCTCATTTCAGCATAAGAAATCTTCACAAATGGAAAAGGAATCTGGCTTTACTTTACCTCCAGCTCGGGACTTACTAAGGCCTTCAGTTGAAGAAGACAATATGGTAATTGACGAACCTTTTGAAGATAATGACCAAGGTAAAGATGACAAAAAAAAAAAAAAAGGCACGGTACTCATTGTTCATAAAGAGAAACCACTACTTCCATCTATGCAAACCTTTTCATCGCAAACCGATGAGTTCATTCGACATCGTTTATCAGATATGTATCTATCTCAGCATCGTCAACAAGACGTGACAACAACTTCAAAAATGATACCCTCCTTAGAGCCTACAACACAACAGTCTTATTTTGAAAATTCGTCGTTTTCTCGAAGAGGCTCTGTAACAGACCCACATGGATATCGCCGACCTTCTGTTACTGAATTAAATAATTTGCCGCTACTCAATTCGACAGTGGTAAGTCGAAGAGGCTCTATTGCTACCACCGACTATGACTACTCCTCTAGATCCCCGTCCCCTTCACCATTTTCCACAACAAAAAGATATCACGAGAACGACGCATCTGCACCTCATCCTTATGCATTGAATAATGGCCGACGTGATTCTTTACCTAACAATAATATGTTACCAGCTGTCCACAATAATGTATATGATCCTTTCCAAAGGAGACACTCAATTGCTACTGCAGAACCACCTTATAACCATAACATAAACAGAAATAATAGCAATACAACAACAACAACAACAACAACAACAACCGCTTCAACTACGAATACAAACTCACCACTTAAATATAAGTGTTGGTATTTCATATTGTTCATGTATACAGTAAAAATTCATATTCTTTATCATATTTAGCCTTTAGATTCCCTGCAACAATTCAGGAATCACCCAATTATAAGACGTATTCTGCACCTCCTAGCCCGCCGCAATCAGCATTAGGCAACGTGGGACATCAGGAGTTATTGCATGAAACTAATAGCAGCAGTAGGAAAAACAGCATAAGTCGAGTTCATTTTCATGCCAATGTACCATCAACACCAACCACAGGAGGAGGTCCATTATTACCTATAAACAGTCGCCGAAGACCTTCAATACTCGATGATTTTGGTGATGGGCCTGGTATGGAACATTTACTCGTTAGAAGAGCATCGATGCCTGTCGTAACAGGACTCAACCGATACCATCAATCAAAACTTCATCAAGAACTACATCGAAAAGAATCAAGTAGGCGAGGATCCAGTGACATGGAGGAAGAAAAGAAGAAAGAAACGCCATATTCACGTTCTCCTGAATTGCGCATCAGTCACAAGTTAGCAGAACGCAAGCGAAGAAAAGAAATGAAAGACTTATTTGATGAACTGCGAGATTCTTTGCCCGTTGAAAAGAATATGAAAACAAGTAAATGGGAGATCTTAAGTAAAGGTAACCCTATTTAAAAAACAACTATTTGTTACCCTTTAACTCAATATACTTTTTTTTTTTTTTTTTTTTTTTTTTTGCTAGCTGTGGAATACATTTCGTTGCTTAAAAGAAAAGACTATGACATGGAGATGGAACTATCAGGTCTAAGAAGAGAAATTGACATGATCAAAAGAGAACGTGGAATCAAGTAAGTTTTTGCAGTAACCCTTATATATTAAGATTGTCTAAATCATTCTAGTAATCGTAATGCCTTTGGTCCCACTTTCTCTTAATAAAGCTTTTGCATACAGTCCTCCTAAGAACTCTATTGTGTAATTTTTATTTTTTGTACAAACAGTTCCATTTAAAATAAGGCTTATTTTCTATCAGCGAATTTTAAATTGGATGGTAATGATTCAGCATTTTCTTCAAAGAAATCTCTAATACTTGTCTTTTCTGCTAAACTCTGATCAATTTTGAAGTAATCCAAGACGTCTTTTGTTGTCTCTAATTCGTTTAATTTATAATTAGGAACTTCTTTGCCGGTTTGTTTCATGCTTTCTTTAAGAACCTAAAGTGCATTTTAATTCATTTAGATCCCTACAAGTTGGTTGGTCCCACTTACTTGGAATTTGGTATTTAAATCAGTAAAAGATAGCTCTTTCCAGTTATTTTCAGTAGCACCCTGAACATGCTCAAGGATGACAGATCTGACAGCAGATTCAATTTCAGACTCATTTGTTAAAGTATCGCTTCTCTTCCAACTAATTATAAAACAGTTTAGAGACCTATTCCAGCTCGATAAACACTTTCTTCACTTACGAAACAATTTCTTCTTCTTCTTCATACTTTACGTTGAAAGTAACTTTGGGTGCTTCACTTGTACGTTGAGCAGGGGTAGGTTCAGGTTGAGATTGTTCTTTCTTGGCCCAAGGATTGAATTTACCAAACAAGCCGTCATTTTCGGCTAAAATAGCAGGTGCTGTGTGAAATCTTCTCTTTGTAATAGTTGTGGTAATAACTCGTCGACAAGCAAACATGTTGAATAAAAAAAAACACACTGTCAAAAAATATATGTAAAAAAAAAAAAAAAAATTGGAATGTGAAGGGTTCCCCACCCCTTTCTCTTCACCAGAAAGCTTTGAAAGCCGTCACAGCAAATTTAAGCTCGCTTCCAAAACAAAACTATGTAGAGGGTAGGTATAATAGACCTTATGGATTCAAGTGTGTAGTTGTTTGGTAAAAAGGTGTGCTTCTAGTAGTAATAAGCATTAAAGCTGCTCTATTTGTATGCGTTTTTTTTTTTTTTTGATAAAGCAGACCACTAATACATTGAGTCCTTTTTTGCTTGGTTGACTGATACTTGTAGTATTTTTTCTACAATGGCTTATACCTTTCTCTAGTTTTCCATAGTTAGTTGAACAATAAAAAGTTCTTGAACTCAACGCTTTTATTACGAACTATTTTATACTTTAACCACGGCTACTTCCAGGTGTTCTATGTATTCCGTGACTGTCACTCTAATTCTTCTTCCTACCAACAATTACAGCTTACCATATTTTTTTTTTTTTTAACACTCGAACTAGACTATACTCATGGCTGAGAAAAGAAAGGACACCTCAAGCGGTGGAGCACTTGTTAAGCGTGCTAAACAAGATGATGAAGAAACCAATAAATCACTAATCAACTTGTCTAATCAACGATCTGGTACTAGCAATGCTATTGTTGGAACTGTACGCGTTAAAACAACTAATCCACCAAAATGCTCAAACTAATTGAATTCCACATGTATAGATTAAGCGAACTTCTGGATTGGAAGCACCTGTTATGCAGTTAATTGGACATGAAGTAAAAAAAAAAAAAAAAATTGATGCATTTTGGGAGATTAACATTGGAAAATAGGGCGACGTCTATTCTTGTGAGTTTGATCGTTCGGGCCAATTCATTGCAAGTGCAGGTTTTGATAGACAAATATGTAAGCTGTTGACTGTGCTGTTTGATAGAAAGGAACTAAATTGTGTTGTGTATAGTTTTATGGAATACATATGGAGAAGTTAAAAACTATGGTGTGTTAAAAGGACATACCAACGCTGTAATGGAAGTCCACTGGTCTAGAGATTCAGATCAAATCTACAGTTGTTCAGCCGATAAATCTGTCAGTATTTTTGATGTAAAGACGGGAGAACGTACACGTAGATGGAGAGGGCATACAGCAGTCGTTAATAGTTGTCAAATTGTGCGTAGAGGACCTGAGTTAGCTGTATCTGGTAGTGACGACCGTACAGTGAAAATTTGGGATAGTAGAAATAAACACGCCGTCCATTCTTTTGATAACGACTACCAAGTTACTAGTGTATCTTTTAGTGAAAATGGTGACATGGTCTATTCAGCAGGCCTTGACAACGATATTAAAGTTTGGGATGTACGTAAAAATGAAGTAGTATACACAATGAAAGGACACATGGATACAGTAACTGGCATGTCATTAAGTCCTGATGGCTCTCATTTACTAACAAATGCAATGGATAATACAGGTAACAATAGTATATTCGTTTATGGAATTCACTAACATTAATCGTAGTACGTATTTGGGATATTAAGCCTTTTGCAGCAGCTGATCGCTGTATCAAAATATTTGAAGGTGCACCTCATGGATATGAAAAGAACTTAATTAGACCTGCTTGGTCTGCCGACGGTAATCAAATTGCATGCGGTTCAGCTGATAGAACAGTTGTCATTTGGAAAGTCCGTGATAGAAAGATCCTTTACAAGCTTCCTGGTCATAAAGGCTGTGTCAATGATGTTGACTGGCACCCTAAGGAGCCTATTATTATGAGCGCAAGTACTGATAAAACATTATTTTTGGGTGAAGTAAAACCTACAAATTTGTAATTTAAAATATACAGTTTTTTACTCTTTAAACTCAGATTATGTTTAATTTTTTTGGGCGAATCAAAGTTCATTTTCAGACGTTTAACTTTACTTTTTTTGGATAAAGTCAAAAAAGAAATTAGACAAAAGGAGAATTTTAGTTTGCAGATCAAGTTATCATCATGAACTATACAAAGCGTTCTTTCTGACAAACTTCGCTGACTATAGGCCTATTTTGAATGTGATAAAAATTTTTTTATGATTTTTTTTAGATACACAATCACTAAGTCACAGAGAAAAAGCGTCCACATTTTATACAACTCATTCTTCAAACATAGTGATTCTACAATTGCTGTTGAATGACTATTAATGAATCTAGTAATCCTTATTTTTTTAATGTATTTCTCTCTTGTTTGTATTAGAGTCAGAGTATATGTTTTTTGACTAGTAAAAAGGTGTGACAACCTTTGCTTATCTTGGGGTTTTCAATAAGGTTATTCTTACCAATACTTCAGTCGTGTATAGTTTTGGTAACAGAAAATTGAACAACGGTAGTACTTGTTTAATGATTTGACTTTCTATACGAGCCCACCAAGGAAATTATATCCATCAAAGTACCCACTTGCAATATAATCAAACCCGAGTTCATTAGATACAGGTAAATTAGTTGATAATACAAACAGAATTGTTATGCACACATATCTATTTGAAAAATACATGCTCCTCAAGGAGCTTGGGGGTGATAATAACTTTGAAGTATCCGAATTCATTAATTAACAAACAATTTTTCATGGAAGTCTTTATTGTCTGAATTTAAAGTGTAAAAAAGCAAATGAAACTATATTATACATATATATGCACAAAATGAAATGTCAGATCACAACACAACAATAGATAGATTATAATAGCACATTTTTGGTTAAGCAGCAAATTTTAAGTTTTAGTATAGCATTAGATAGTATTACTCATTAATTACAAGCTTTGATATAATCTAAAATGAAAAATGGAAATCACATAGAACCAACCATCACTTTAATTAGAAATAAAAAAATCTTTTAGTTGTAAGTCCCTTTTTCATCAACATGTCTAAATATAATTAACCTGGTAATAGGACTTTTCATGTAGTTGCCTAGGCGACCTCAGCTTTATTTTTGGGCTTTGTGAGAGGCGAAGAAAGATACTTATTTAACAACTCAATGGTATCCCAAAGAATCAAAAGAAATAAATCACCATTAGTCATGAACACTGGCGTTATATTAATAATAAAATCATGTGTACTACCTTATGTATTTAGTCAGGGTACTCCTATTAAATGCCTAAAGACTTCAGCCAATATCTGATCAAAGGAATATATAGTAGTTTTAACTTATTTGTAAATCGCGGCTAATTTATTATTAAAATGCTGGTTTCGATCTTTTGACTAAAAAATCGGCAAATTGTGAGTGGGGAGCACTGTATGGCTCAAGAATTCCAATATACTCGCTTTACCTTTAGTTTTTTATAAATAAAATTATTTCTTTAATTGTATGGCTCAAAGAATTTTTTTTTAGAATGAAATATGATGATGACTCCAACATTTAGTCATGCAAGCTTTTTATTATATACTTTTTTGACACGCCTTAATTTTAATCTAAAAATACATATCAAACATAATGTATAGGTTTTTTGAGTGATTTCATGAGTTTCATATTATAACTTGTATATTTTAACTCTTGCTTGCATCAATTAAAACAATACCACTAAAGTACTTGTGTAATTCAAGGGAGAAAGTAGGCGGTGTTACATAAAATTACGTGTTTAGTAAGAAATAACCATTCAGGAAGTTTTTTTAGAGCGAAGTCGTTGTCGGTAAATTATTAAAATAAAAATAAAACTCAACTTTTTTTAAAAAAACTTTTTTTATTTCTTTTTTTCAAACAAAAAAAAAAAAAAAACATCTATGCATATTGATACAAATGTATTCAACAGCAAACCCTATACAGATTTCATATGAGGAATCGAAAAAGAATACATTAGATTATACAGTACTAGAAGATAAAAACCTATTTAGATTATCATTAAACTCACAGTCATCGAATACTACTTCCACTGAAAGCAGCTCCAACAGACTCAGTTACATAAGTTATACAGATGATGACTATGTAACTTATTGTAAGTCAAAACTACCTATTGCAATATACATGCACTCATCAATGTATATTCTTAGGCACATCGCCAACCAATAACTTGAATAATTCTTCAACAGCATTATCACCTTCATCACGTTATATATTATCAGGGCATTCCACTTCCGAAAACCTTCGAAACAAAATTCTAAGCAAATTCTATCCATCTCACAACACAACTAACCGTCATGAAAAGTCATTATCAGAATCATTCGCCGCTTCTTCATCTTCCACTATACCACTTTCTTTTGCCTCCGAGCTAGATACAATTACAAACAATGTAGACCCTTGGTGTGTATCATTCAAATCAGTTCAAGAGAATGCAATTCTAAGTAACTGGCTGCAAAAATACGACCAACCGACCTTTGCATTCACAAAGACATGGAAAAAACGATATTTTGTACTTGTTGATCGTATTTTATACACGTTCAAAACAACTAAATTAACAACCCCAGCTAAAGACCATTTTTTATTGACTGAAGACACTTTTGTTTTTGTAACCGAAGAGTTCAAAAAGGGATATACCATTGAACTCAGAAAGCCATTCAGCAAATGGTATATTCGGTGTGACTCAATAGATCAGATGAGACTCTGGTTAGGGTACATGAAGAAAATTGTTGCATGCGTCAAAATTGGATATGATGGATTACTCACTAGTTCTATATTGGACTCTATTACTTTAACTGATGATTACCGTATTATTGTACCAACAAAAATAGCTTCAAATGCCTCTGACAAAAAACAATACCGTCAAAGTTTGCCTACTTATTTGAATGAAAGAAAGCCCTCAACAAAGAAGCCAGTAACCATCAAAAGACAATCTTTACAAGACATTCCCAACTGGCAAGCGACTTTGCCTCCTCAACTCCCACCACCCAAGACCAAACCACCACCTGTACCACTCATCTATATAAATAAAAATTTGCCAACTGTATCCGAAGACATATAAATATTCCGAATTTCCCCTTCTCGCATCTCACGCTCAAACTTCCCCCCCCCCCCCCCACAAAAAAAAAAAAAAAAAACACCAAAATTACATAGCATTCCTTTCTCTTCCTTTTCTTGTAAATAACTTATACCATATTATCCCAAAGTAATAATTTTTTCAAATAAATAAATAAAGCACTAATATTCACATTCAGTTATTGTTGAAACTAAAAAAAAAAAACAGTTACGCAACAATTAAGAGCACAAAATACTTTATTTGTAATATTAAAAAATATTTAGGATGACCCCAAATGAGCACATAATACTTGCGTATCGATTGCCCGGGACAGTTCAAAAAGGGTAAAATAGTGTTCTTACAGTGCGTACGGTCCCAAATGGGGGATTTCAAAAATCAATCAGCGGTTTTTAAAGAATCCAATTGTCGTAAAATACGATTAAACTTTACATTTTATTTTTATTTTTTAAATAACCCCAATGTGAGCACATGGTATATGAATACCGCATTGCCCGGGGAAGTTCACTTGTCTTATGGTTATGTATGGGGGACGGTGGTGAGAGGACAGATGGTAGGGTGAAAAAGCTTTTCTATCTAATGAAGGGGGGGATGAGGGTTAAACTTAATCATGATAATTGGTAGACTAAGACTTTTTACGGCGGCTTGGGATCTTGCTTATTTCAACCTGGGCGGGTACCGCAATTATTCATATTTTGTTCAAACGCAACTCAAACAACCAACAACACCGATAGCAGCATTAAAAAACCCTTGGAGCAAGCAACTAAGTTGCAGGAATTGAACCCAGAACCTTCAGCTTTGAGGATCAAAGTGCTAATTGACTGAGCTAGGGGCGGGCGCCCCTTGTCGTAAAATACAGTGTTTCTACATTAAATTCAGATGAAGTTTATATATATCGTGAAATCGCGTAGCCATCTTCAGGTTTTGCAGATAAGGTAGCAAGCGTCATCTTGTTTGGGACTAATCGTTTTAAAAGCACACAAAGATTTGTGATGGCGGCTTTTTTTTGAATCCGTTATATCAACAGATGGCCACACAGGGTTTCCGTGACAAACAAATTGATAACAATACTCTTCTGCTATCCGGCAAGCATCCTTGTATGAAATATTCTACATTAAAGTGTGAGTCATATATTTAGACAGTATTGGTACCTAATTTACCATCATAATATGTTGTACTTTATATCTTAAAAATTTGAGAATTCGAATTTCAAAGTTCTCGACAAAATGATTTAGATAGGAAGTGGCCACTTCCTTGGCCGCTTCGGTCAAACATTGGCTTGCTCCAGCTAGTAGCTTCTTCTTATATATGTAGTTAAATTTGTATATATCTAACAATTTGCGATTATTTATTATCCTTTTTCCAACGAAAATAATATTGCTAAATGAGTTAAATGATGTGATAAAGCTTAAAGTATTACTGTATAAAGTATAAACATACATTTTGCGAGTATGCTTGATACAATCGCAATTAAATTCAGGCACTTTAGGAGCCTCCAATCCAATACTGCTCTTTCCTAAAACGATTGCATCAAGATACATTTCTTCCACTAGACGGTCTTTGTATTTTTCCCATATGGCAGGGGGTGGAAACCTCTTCTATCATGTCTGAATCAACAGGATTGTCATCTGGGCAATCATAATGCCCATTATCCCTGTCATCTCCATCATTGTTTTCAAAAAAGAAAGGGTCGCTGGTGGATGTGCGATTAGCTACTTGAATGGGAGCAGGAGGGGCAGTAGTAGTAGTGGTAGCAGGGGCAGCAACAGGGACACGATTGGTACGACCATTTCTTCTCTCCCTGTCTTCCTCATAGAGTCTGTCTAAAGACTCCAACCAGGCAGAGCCTTTACGGAAGTACTTCGTACCAGCATGTCTGCCGTCTTTAGTACCTACCATTCTTCTTTATGGGATTGGCTGACTGTTAAGTTCTCTAAGTCTTTCAGCTACTTCTTCAAGTGTGTATTGCTTTTTTTGTTTTGGCATTTTGATTTTTGGTAAACAAGAGAAAAGTTAAACTAATGAACAGTGCATTTATTTTCTATAATTAATACCCAGGAACTGATGTAACACTTGTTGAACATATACCAAATATGGCAAAAAGCAAAATGTGATGGTTAATATATCTGAACTCGTTGGAATTAAAGCAGACTAATTCATTCTTGCGCTGTGTTTGTTTAAAAAAGAACTCATTAAATGTATGTGTTTAAGACATGGTGTAATTATTAATCGCTTCGCGCGATCAACGGGTCAAAACAAGTGATAAAAAAGCAAAAAATACATCCCAATTAAGCAAATACGGCTTTTCAAGCCAAATCTGTCAGTCTTTGCTATACCACAGACATCAATTTCACTCCCTTTGCCTTTAGATTTCGTTGCATGAGCATAAGTGAATGTATTTGTTGATGGAGAAGTTTTTGATTATCTGACCAATCAGGATCCGAAGTTTTTGTACCCAGTTTTCCAACAGGATTGTAATCCAAAATCATTCGACTTTTTTATTCGAGCGGTTGTAAAAAGGAAGTATTGGTATCGATTGCAGGACCATTAAGTAATCAAAGCCATAGTAGAATATGAGAATCAATTATAATGAGTAGGAATTGTATTCTATAGGAAGTAACATTGTTCGTTCATTAGAATACACTCAAGCTCAACAACATTTTTGTGAGAGTTGTGATGCAAATTATAACTAGTTAGACTTTATTAAATCTCTTGCAATAGACTATAGTGTCTATCATATCTATTGTTGACTTGGTGTCTAGCTATTAAATTGCTGACGTGGTCTTCTTCAGGTCTTTGAAAACAAGAAGAGTTTGAATAGAATAAGATTTTCAGGAACTAAAAAATGAAATATGAAGATATCACAATGATTAAATCAACTGGCGTAATCTGACCTACTTTTCTTGGGCTCTATTGACATTGTTTTTTATTTGTTTTCAAAACTGGTCTTAGTTTTGTTATGTATGTAAAAGATATCAGCAACAAATGTTACGGTTGTATTTCATGGGGCGGCGGGTCATTTTATTGTCTTGAGAGATTTTAGACTATCTGAAATTGGGCGACAAGCACGATAAAAATGCACTTTAGGGAATGATTCTTAAGGGCTCTCAACGTCATACTCTCCCTATTAAGTGAATTTATCGAATCAAAACCGTTGTATTCTGTTTTTTAAAGCTAAATAGGAGAGCGTAGTAGCGCAAGCATCGACATTTTTGCAAGAGGTTCTTCACTTTTATTGACATTAGAGTAAAAAAAAAAAAAAGGGAGAAAATCGTCGAAAAAGGCAATATAACCAAATACCAATACATTGCATGCATAAAACAGAATCGTCAAATAACGCCATAAAAAAAAGATTAGTTATATATACTTTAAACTTATCAATGTCATCGCTCATATTGTTTTGTTCCGCTAAAAAAGGTACAAACTTTTGTACATTGTTGAACAAAGATGCTGTAGCCTCTTTGGGTAGCACATGAAAAGTCTATAATACATAGCCTTATATATGGAAAATCCGAGTTCTGATCGAGTAACGCGTAGTAATACATTAAGAATATCGTGTCAAAAAAGAATATTTACAAGGCTATACTATATGCAAACACGTGCAGTTACGCAGCAGCAGGAAAAAAAAAATCTCCTTGTCAATAGTATGGTAAGGGGCGGTGTTTAGTACAAGATGTATATAGATAACATTGTTTTGTGTCCGTAGTAGATATCTTTTGGTCCCCTTATCAATATAAGCGTATTTTTGGACGTTTTGTAAATCTGTGGATATTAACAACACAAGTTTCTATTATGTATGCAAAATAAATTAATAGATACCTAACGATTATATATAATGAAATTCTTCATCATCAGTGAAACTTCCTACATAATGCAGCATCGTTTCTGTTGTTGAGTGGGAATAGTGTATGTTTTTAGGTACTGTGTAATAAGGGTGATGTGTGTAGGGTATGCTTCGTTTTCTAATTTTCTGCTGCAAAGAGTTAGCACTGCACTTCTTTTTTGGCTCTATAATAGATTCAGACAATTGGACAAATGACTGACATTTTTGAATATAAACGCGTAGTTCTGGTAGAGAGATACGACGTGCTGGATTTAAACAGAATATACGTAGCAGAATCTTTTCTAGTTCATCTGATATACATGGAAGAATTGTTTTAAAAAAACGGCGTGGATTTCGAACATAGGCGGCAAATGTTGCGTTTTTCAAGCTAGCTTGCTTCCATGGGTTTCTTCCTGCTGTCAAGTTTATTAATATAACACCCAGGCTCCATATGTCGTTTTTCTGAGTGTTATATCCTTTTATAGTGCTCATGCTGCTTTGTAAAGATGCTGATGCACGAAGTCCGGCTCCCCCACCTGCACCTTGACACTCTGAGAATAACATTTAAGTTTATGTGTGTATATATTTTAAACGGAAAGACAATTATACCTGGAGAGAAATAAAACGTTGATCCACATCCAAATTCATTTGAAACAGGATTCATTGTGGCTAAACCGAAATCAGCCAGTTTCACGCGTAAGCCGGGTCCTAGTAAGATATTTTCTGGTTTTAAATCACGATGAGCTATATTATTTTGATGACAGTACTGAACAGCATCAATAATTTGAAGAAAGATATGCCTGATGGCCTCATTATGACCAACAATTCCTTTTTTGTTCTTTGTAATAGCTGTAAAAAGATCACCTTCTGATGAATATTCTAGAATCATAAAAGTTCGAAGTCCTTCATAAATAACCTTTTCGAACTTGAGTATGTTTGGATGACCAGACAAATAAGCATGTATATCTGCCTCTCTATAGCTGATCTGTAAATGTGTCAACCATTTTACTGCGACATATCTATGATCTAATAGGCTTTGTCCAAGGTAAACAACACCATAAGCTCCAATACCAAGAATGGACACAAGGCGAACCCTCTGATTATCAATTAAAGTATCCAAGAGGGCTTGAGCTTCAGGAAGGCTTACTTTTTGCTGTATCATAGAAATATAATAAAATAAAGAAAGAAAGAAAGAATGGGGGAGTTAGATTAAAAAATGCTAATAAAAAATTGTATTTTTATCTGAATATAAACGATGAAATGATCTGCGACCAAACTATATTGGAAGACAACATCCTGTTATTAGCTCCTTATACAATTAAGCCGTTTGCCTCTTTGTCCCCCCCCCCCTTGCTACATGCAGCATTCTCCCTCGGTAAAATACTACCAAGATTTTCTCCCTATCACATGTACAAGAAATAATTATAGAAAAACTTCGCGATACACTCGAAAACCTGTTTACAGTGGCTTTAATTCAATAAAAAAAAAAGGGCACTAGTTTCATCTTTATTTAAGAATATATTTATATTTGTTTGCAATATGTCAAACGTGTTAGTCGGCAATCTCACCGTCTTCAATTTCACCATCTTCTAAAGGTTCTTCCACAGTAGCTTCTTCAATCTCTATCGTGGTATTAGGCAGCGAGGTTGTTTGAGTGGGAGGAGGCGAATCCGACTTTATTGATTTCACTTCTCCTTCCTCTTCACTTTCTGTACCTAATTTTCCTAAAGGGCTTGACACGGGATTATTGGCGGGCTCATTTTCATCACTGACCGTAGGCTTCGATAAAGGTAATCTAATTGTAGTTTCGGAGGTCACACTTGTTGTAGTCGTCTGTACAGGCGGGGTTGTGATTTTCTCTGCATCTGACATATCTGTATCTTGAGGCTCCTCTGTTTTGATCTTGGGCTCCTCTTCCGCATCAATCTCCATAGCATCTTCTTGAGTAGGTTCTTCTGTGTTTTGATTTTCCTTCGTGGTATTATCGTCGGCAATAGGTGATACCGCAGTCGTGTTTTCTTCTATTTTAATTTTATTTTCTTCCTCTTGATTTAAAGAATTGATCTCTTCTTCTTCATCCTGTGACATTTTACGTGACATGGGAGTGTTTTCTTTAGACTCCTCGTTATAGTTTTGTTCATGACGAGCGGTTATACTTCCGCCCTCGCCGTGAATATCACCCGCTCCACTTGCCTCGCCCTCATCAGAATCATAAAACTCGTTGTCAGGGACTACACGACGATCCCAATAATTCTCTAAAGATCAAAGCAATGTTAGCTTCCAACCAACAGTATAGTGTTTTATATTTACGAGAATAACGGTCATCTGCATCTTGTTCGTCCTCATCTTCTGACATATCGTTATCGCGAGGTACCTCTACAAAAATAGAATGTTGGTCATTTTGCACAAAAAATAATAAATAGTAGTACCTTGCATTTGCACACTAGGTGCAAACAAAGTTCGAGACAAGTTCTCAAATACTTGAGTCCTATTGGCGAGTTAGAAACAATACTTCCATTACAAATGTAATACCTTACTTGATTTTCTCCAAATAGTCTGGTGTGTTCATATTTTCCATGTTACTAGGGCGTACATCAAGCTTATAATCAGGACCGAAATATTCATAATAGTCGTTATAAGGCATATCTTGTAATAAAAAAAAAATAACGTTACGAATGATGCGACTAAATTCTTTTAGCTTTACCTGGACCAATTTCTTCGCCGACAACTACACCAGTTTCATAAGCCCATGCTCTAGCTACATTTCTCATCGTATAGCCACCCCCACCCAGGACTAACGTAGGCAAATTAAATTTTTTCACAAACTTGACACAATTGGCGTGTCCTACATAGGCATTCGTGTTATTACGTAAGCAATTACCAAATTTCGTAAGTACCTTTCATGGAAAGATTGAAACAACCAAGTTTATCACCACTTAAAGAGTCACCGCCACATTGTAAAACAACAGCAGCAGGTCTATACCATTCCATGACTTTTTCAATCACCTACACATGTGTCAAGTCTCTTGTATAATTGACGACTTGTACGTAACTTACTGGTTCGAATGTAGTTCTGTAACTTTCATCGTCAATTCCGTCTCTAAGAGGTACATTGACGCTATAATATTTTCCTTTTTGAACACCAACGTCTTTTAACTCGCCAGTGCCTGGGAAAAATTCGCCATATTTGTGAAAGCTGACCGTCATCACTCGATCTGTGGTATAAAAAGCTTCTTCTACGCCATCGCCATGATGCACATCGATATCAATATATAGAACACGAGCATAATAACGTAAAAGCTCTAAAATGCCTAAAACAATATCATTCACATAACAAAATCCAGAGGCTTCTGATTTTTTTGCATGGTGAAGACCGCCAGCCCAGTTAATAGCAATATCGCATAATCCACGATTTAATCTAGCAGCACCCTCTAATCAACTGGGGTCAATACACTTTAATTCAACCCTATTGTCGTTCATATTACCCATAGAGCCACCAGCGCTTAATCCACAATATTCAAATAATCCTTCAAAAACTGGAGAGTCATCACCAACATTGACTAAAAAAGAACAATGATTATCAAGTCATTCATTCTTTGGAAGCTTTTTTGGGTTTACATTTAGCTTGTTCTTTTTGGAATTGATCCATGTTTTCAGGTGTAACGCGCGATAAAAAGTCAATGTAATCGTCTGTGTGGAATTGGGTCATTTCCCATTTATTGGCAGGCTTTGCTCTCTAATTCACAAGAGTCAATATAAACAAAATACTTGTTTTCTGTTTCCAATAGTATTACATAGATCTCCATTTTTTTGTATAATCCATAATTCATAACAAGTCCATGACACATTCTGATTCTATGTGGTCTCATTGGATGTCCAGGTCCATAATGGTAGTTGCCCACATTAGCTAAACATCCCTCTTTGTTAAATACAGTGTATAAAAGCTTTTTACACGAGCGTTACCATCATAAAAATAACAAACACGCTTCTTACTCTCAGAAGGCATTTTTCAAATAAGTACAATCAAAAAAAAAAATAAAGAGACTTGAAAGATGGAGCTCAAGATAGGTATGTTTTTAAAGAAATTTTTCACCAACAAAAAAAAAGGCGACGGGTGTTTAAAATAAATCTGCCATTGCAGAAGTTCCTTAACCCTCAAGCTGCTGATGTCGTTAAAAAAAAGCATTGATTGTAAGAGCTTATGAAAAAAGCTAAATAGGGTGGCAGTACGCCAAATACATTTAGCGATCTCAAGAGAGAAGCACACTTTGTGTTCCTTGTAAAAAAAAAACTCTAAATATATTAACCAAGATCACCACAGCTGCAATGGGATCTATGCCTGTTTTCTCTGAATTTTAAATTTTTAAATTTACAACCAATGTCTTTTTGATTCGTTGAACGCCCTTTTTTTTTTTTTTTTTTTGTTTTCACATTTAAAGTTTGCAATGAGTCGAGTTTTGTTGTCCATTACACTTTGTTTATTCATTATACAATGTGTGTCCTCATTGTCTATTGTAGTTAAACCTCAAGATAAAGAGTGTTTCTTTGAAGAGCTCGAGAAAGGTGAAAAACTCACCTTGTCTTACCAAGTAAACTTCTAATTTAAAGAAAGTAAAAATGGCCAACTAACTTAATTATAACACAGGTAGCTGATAATGACAACAGTGGTATTGATTTCTGGGTAAAGAAATCGAAAAAATATTGCTTTTATGTATATTGATTTTGTATATAGTTCCAAGATCCTAGCGGGGCTTATGTTATTACTACCACTCGAGTAAACTCAAACAGCCATAGTCTTCAAGCCAATGTTGAAGGAAAATACACATATTGTTTCAGTAACGAATTCTCTACTGATGAAAAGAAAGTGGGTTTCAATATCCATGAAAACTTTCAAAAGATTCATGATAACATCAAAGGTAAAACATACTGTTCTTTTCTTAACAATAACGACTAAAAGCTATTTTAGCTCATACTGACCCTCTCGAGCAAGAGATTGCAGAGTTAGCAGAAAGCATTTTTGCTGTAAAGGCTCAACAAGAATATATTGTAGTTAGAGAAAGACAACATAGAGACAGTAAGTATCTCGTTATTTGAATCATTGCCCCTTATTTTAATGTCCTTTATAGCTGCTGAAAGTACAAATTCCCGTGTTAAATGGTGGTCGATTGCACAGGTTGGCTTGTTGATCTCAGTTTGTCTTTGGCAAGTTTATTATCTTAAACGCTTCTTTGAAGTAAAGAGAGCCGTTTAATTAATTAATAAAATCATATTTATTTCAAGAATGAATGTATTATCAGCTACTGGTTGTTGTGTTTAGTATGTTCTTTCATAAGATTAAGGGCAGAGCTTTTTGAAAAAAAAAAAAAAAAGTTTAGTATTAGTCTTCAATTATGTGTTAAAAGTATAACTTACCCGTGCTTAAACCATTCAATTTGTTGATCATTGAAAGTATGGTTCAAAGGAATATCAACAGTGGACCCATTTTCTTTATGCAAGCGTAAAGTTAAGGGTTTTCCTTCAGCAAAACTAGTTAAACCAAGTATGTCGACCTTATCAGAAGGGTCAATCTTGTCATAATCGCTGGGATTAGCAAACGTCAAAGGAAGCATACCTTGCTTCTTCAAATTAGTTTCGTGAATACGAGCAAATGACTTTGTAATCACAGCACATCCGTTCAAAAAGCGTGGTTCCAAAGCAGCATGTTCTCGAGAGGAGCCCTCGCCGTAGTTCTCATCTCCAATAACCACCCAACGAACACCTCTCTTTTTATAGTCGCGTGCTGTATCAGGGACATGGCCGTACTCGCCAGTAAAAATGTTCTTAATGCTATTTACTTTACCCTCAGTACTTTTAGCGCCAATTAAGAAATTGTTACTAATGTTATCCAGATGACCGCGGTATTTCAACCATGGGCCAGCCATTGAGATGTGATCTGTAGTACATTTGCCCTTGACTTTGATCAAAATAGGAACGTCCTTGATATCCTTTCCGTCCCATTTATCAAAAGGTTTCAAAAGTTGAAGACGTTTGGAGTTAGGATCTACTGCAACTTCCACTTGACTGCGTTCTTCAGGTGGAGGCTGGTATGTGTTTTCTCCAGGATCATAACCTTTTGGAGGCAACTCATCACCTATAGGAGGCTGCAACTTGAAGGGTTTACCATTGCTGTCAATCAAAGAATCAGTCAAAGGATTGAACGTCATATCACCAGCAATTGTTAAAGCAGTGACAAGTTCGGGTGAAGCAACGAAAGCATGTGTGGCAGGGTTAGCGTCGTTACGGCCAGTAAAGTTTCGATTGTAAGAAGTGACAATTGAATTTTTTTCACCTTTAGCGACATCTTTACGATCCCATTGGCCGATGCAAGGACCACACGCATTGGCTAACACAATACCTCCAGCTTTGGTCAAGATGTCCATAACACCATCTCGCTCAATCGTAGCGCGGATTTGTTCAGATCCGGGAGTGATCGTAAACTTTGCTTTGGCCTTGATACCATGGTCAATGGCTTGCTGTGCTACTGAAGCAGCGCGTGTCATATCTTCATAAGAGGAATTTGTGCAAGAACCAATTAGGCCCACTTTCAGTTCTTTAGGCCAATCATGCTCTTGGAGAGTTTCTTTGAATTTGGAGATAGGCGTGTCTAGGTCCGGAGTAAAAGGTCCGTTCAGATGGGGTTCCAATTTATCAAGATCAATTTCAATCACCTGATCATATTCAGCGCCTGAGTCGGCTTTCAAGTGATGAGCAAAGGATTCCGCATAGCTAGCAATTTCATCACGTTTAGTAGCGCGTAAATAAGCACTCATACGATCATTGAAGGGGAACAAGGAAGTAGTTGCGCCAATTTCTGCACCCATATTACAAATTGTACCCATACCAGTACAGGAGATAGAGTCAACACCTTCACCAAAGTACTCAACTATAGCACCTGTTCCACCTTTGACTGTGAGAATACCTGCTACTTTCAAGATGATGTCTTTTGGTGAAGTCCAGCCATGCAGTTTACCGTGAAGTTTTACACCAATGACCTTGGGACATTTGAGTTCCCAAGGAATTCCAGCCATCACATCAACAGCATCAGCACCGCCTACACCAATAGCCACCATACCGAGCCCACCCGCATTGGGTGTATGAGAGTCGGTGCCAATCATCAAGCCGCCGGGAAACGCATAGTTCTCTAAAATGATTTGATGGATAATACCTGAACCAGGCTTCCAGAAACCAATGTTGTATTTAGCCGTAGCAGTAGCCAAGAAATCGTACACCTCTTTGTTAAGGTCAATAGCACGAGCGAGGTCTTTTGCGCCTCCCACTTGGGCTTCGATCAGATGATCACAATGGACCGTGGTGGGTACTTGAACAGAGGGCAGACCTGCAGACATGAATTGTAAAATAGCCATTTGAGCAGTAGCATCTTGACAGGCAACACGGTCAGGGCGAAGTCTCAAGTAAGATTTACCACGTTCAATTTCCTGGGTCTCTGGTTGATCCAAATGACCATAGACAATTTTTTCAGATAATGTTAAAGGACGGTTTAGTCTATATAATGTGTGTTAGATTAAGATCTACTATAATGGCCAAGCTGTACCTTTTTTTAACTATTTGAAGATTATCTTCAATACGTTGATAATTTATGTACTTGTCTTGCTCGAAATTTGACATGGCCACTTTATGGTTCATCCAACTGTAAGACCGTACAGAAAATGTGGGCTGTTATCCTAGTTAGACATGGAATACATAGGTTGGATGTTCTATTTACCTTTGCCATCCTTAGGAACGCATTTTTACAGAGAATCATTGAAAAGAGTTGGGGGGAGGTTATCAATTTGATTGTGAGAAGAAAGAAAAAAAAAATAGACTAGGTTATACTATTTATCGTCATTTGCATAATATTTACGTTTGAAATCCTCTGTTAACGTTTTGGCCAATAGAAAACCCAGTAGAAAGTTTGTTGAGAGATTTTATTCTTTCTGCATTTTTACAAAGGGCACGTGATCCTCAAACAAATCCATGTTATAGAGTCATATTCAAAAATTATCGTAACCACTCCGACTCAGTTTTCTCAAGATCCCTTGAACCGATTTTTCTCAAAACACTTTCAATAAACTGGAAAATAGTTGCCATTTGCTTAATTGTTGTTCAATTCCTTAATCCCCTGTATCATTTTCTCGCTATCTTTTTTAAAGCAAAAATGAAGTTTTTAAGAAAATATTTATTGATTTAAACTCAGCTAGAGCCTGTTTCTTCGTCTTCATCTTCATGTTCAAGGTCTAGAGGGTCTTTTTGCCTATAAAACTCATCCTGATACTCCTTGCAGCTGTCAATCGACTTCTTCCAAACTGATATCAGCGAGTTTTCTGAAACTTCTTTTAATGAAAGCA
>JNEK01002407.1:0-100691 GCA_000697295.1 Mucor indicus B7402
CTATCAAAAGGTTTTTTAGTACACTTTTCACCCCTTTGAACTGACCCGGGCAATTCTATACGCAAGTATTATGTGCTCACTTTGGGTCATTTTTATAAATTTTGTTATAAATAAAAAATTTCTTTAATCGTATTAGAATAAAATTTCTATTATTACTCAGTTTAGACTTGCTGTAATTTAGCTGATCGGGAAAGAAGAAGGCTTTAGATATCAACAACTATTATGTATAGATTTCTGTCAATAGTGATGGTGAAACTTTCTCTATCTTACTCTGTCTGATGAAAAACTCTTTCCTCTCGAACGCTCTTCAGACTGCTTATTGACCTCACTTCTGTCGCATTCTAAGGTATAAGGTGGAACATCATTGTTTGTGTAATACAGAAACTATCCCAATCTTCAAGTCTTTTGACGCTCCTCCCATGTGTCGTCTAATAATACCTTTACATCATGTCTTCATAGACAAGCCTATGTGTCTTTAGAGTGACGCCCTTGGGTGGCATGCTTGACACAAGTCGAATATAATAGTGATTACTGTATCATTGTAAAATTCCAGTAAAGAGCTTGTTTGTCGGCATTAAATTAACAGTGACAAAATCTTGTGTGTATATGCTCAGTTAAGGAAGAACGTCTCCCTTATATAAAAGTGGTATGTACTTTCAATCAACTACATAAAGGGTACTGGACCGCGAAAATACTAAAGTCATTAAACAGTGTTTGAGAAATTAAAAATACAGATATGCGGATCGACAAAAGTTTTTTAGTACACTAACAATGTATTATCAGTCTTTCTTTGACACCGTAAATCTGGAAGATCTGTTACTTGCCTGTATATATGTACATATTAAAAGTAACTGGTGTCAAAAGCATAACACCAAAAATTATTAAATGTTATAAGAGAAGGTGTTACCAATACTTATTTGTACAAGTGACTATACATATATATATATATATATATATACACTGGTCGAAAACAAGTCTAAATCTTCTTTTATTTTTTTCTTAGTTATATACTTATCTTGAAATGATATGACTGGCTCATACAGTAATAATATGAATGAAGAAAAATCAAGCATACTAAAAAGGCATAAAAGCCAGTTGTTTCAGCACGTTACAAAGATAGGGTTAAAAAGGTCACATACAACAAAAGCTCCCATTTCGCCACAAATAGATGCTTCTTGTAATAACTCGAAATCTCAACATCTTGAAAAAAAGAATTTAATCGATCTACAAGTAAATAACGCAACAAAACATATTTTATCGTTAAATCATAGAACCCCACTTGATATCACTTCAAAAGGTAAATACCTATATTTCCAGTTATCACATAAGAGGCTATTCATCCTCCTTCCTGTTTATAGGTCTATCTAAAGTCAGAGCCAGTAGTAGTATTATGAGTCAACCAAAATCAACCTATTATCCTGCATTATTATCTTCTATAGCTTATGAAATGAAGAGACGCATTATTCCAAGCGACAGAATCAAAAACGATGTTCTCTATAATAATGTTTTTGACGGGAAAGAGGCTGTGGTAACAATGAAAAATGCCTTTGTAAAGAATGAAACTAAAGAGAGTTATAGGATACCTTGAAAGAGGTATTGGGTATAGCAGATAGAATAGCAGCTTTGAATGTTGGACGAGCATTGGAATCTCAACGGTTTTTTCACGATGTAAACTACGAAAATCGATTAATAGATGATATTACTGAAGTATACCAATTCAATGAAGTCCTCTTTCACCATCTAAATCTTCCGACCATCAGCAATAGTGATTCGTTTTACCAATCCGTCACTTCAGCGATATTGAATAATTATATGACCGAGGATAGTGGAGAGAATGAGGAAGACGATACATCTGATACAACAAGCACCAGTACAGCAACTCAACGCAACAATATTTCCTTGCCAAATGGTGTTTATACAGAGCTGACCAGATGCTACTCGTCCACTTGTAATTATAGAAATCCATGTTACAGTTATACTTGTCCGAAAAAAGAGAGATTGGTAATAACGCTATGATTTTTTTTTTGTATAACACTGCTAAATAATCAAACAGCGAATTCGTTCTCAAAGTTTAGACACAAGTGAGAAACGAGTAACAGCGTACACAAATGAGTTACAGAAACATCAAAAGCTTTGGAGTCAAACAGTAGAGGAGCATATTTTGACACTAACACCACCTTTGGAAAGGAAAAGACAAGAAACCATATTTGAGCTGATTTACACAGAACTAAACTTCTTTCGAGATTTAGACTATATTGTCACGGTAACTTGCCATATATAATTGATCAATAGAAATGTAAATATTGAATGAACATGCTAGATGTGGATAGAGCCTTTAGCAAACAACGATATTATACCAGTTACTAGAAGGGAGGATTTTATTGACCAGGTTTTTTCAAATACGATAGAAATACGCGATATCAGCAACAAATTAGCACTCGCATTAACAGCAAGACAGTCAAATCATCCTATTGTTTCTCAGGTGAGTGACATAATGGAGACATTTGTTTGTAACTTGGACCCATTTCTTTACTATGGGTCCAGGCAGCATCGGGCAAAGTACATATATGAACATGAAAGATATAATAATCCTAAATTTGCTGCTTTTGCTGAGGTGAGTGTGCCTATACATTACATCACACTGGGTAGTATTTTGTAATGCGTGTATATATATTAGCAAACGGAAAGAGACTCCTCTTCTCGCAAGTTAGAATTAAACGGCTATCTTACGAAACCGACAAGCAGACTTGGAAAATATCCTATCTTATTGGAACGAATACATTCACATACATTACCAAACCACCCAGATAAAGAGAACATACCGCTCATTATTGAGGAAATCAGGCAATTTTTACACAAGGTCAATCATGCAACTGGTACTGCAAAAAATCTATTTGAATTAGAGCAAATACACCATCATTTATCGTTCAAGAACAAAAAAGATGCGGTGGATTTAAAGCTGCTTGAACCAGGACGATCTATTGTTAAACAAGGTATCTTAAGGAAGACTGCTAGTTTGGATTCTTCAGAGACATTGGTCATACTCTTTGACCACTATTTAGTGACAGCAAAGAAAAAGAATATGCATGCTGTTGACCATTATATCATACAGAAGAGGGTAAAAAAAAAAAAAAAGTTTCTGACATACATGTCGATAATAATTGATCTTTGTCTTTGTAGCCTATTCCTATAGAGTTGTTAGGTGTAATGATACCTCCAGCTAGCATCTCACCATTGTCCAGCCCTACAACAAACAAGATTACTCCTTCTTCTTCTTCTCTCCTTAACGATAATACTACACGACTTGGAGCTCCTATACGGCTCTTTCATCAAGGAAGAAGCACGGAGGAGGCGTATACACTGTACGCCCCTGATGAAGTGAATCGAAAATCATGGTGTGAAGCTATTGAAAAACAACGAGATATTAAGTTTAACAGAAAACCTGCATTTGGAATTGTTGATATTGCGAAAAGATATGAATTTTTTGCGGATATTAAAGCGCACCATATGGTCTTGTTCGGTATAGTCAATAAAAATCATGAAAATTGTCAAACATGTAATTAAAAAAAGGTAACTCATAGGTGAAGGCCAGTATTATTTGCTGGCTACTGATTCAGGGCTTTATATGGGCCCACATCTTAGTGTAAGTAACGGTGTTCCTCGTAAGATATTGCCGTTGGAAAATGTACGCCAGATTCATGTTTTGGAAGAATATCAACTTTTGCTTGTGCTAGCGGATAATGTTTTATGGCAATATCCTTTGGATATTACGATTAACGGAAGACCTGATGGGGCCCAAAGCATAGTACATTTTGGAAGAAAAATACGCAATAATGTTCCATTCTTTCACGTCGGTGTATGTTTGGAACAGGTACTCATCTGTGTTCCTAAACCATCACCCATTGTTGGGACCGATATTGATATTTTTACACCTACCTTACCAAAGACTGAACAAAAAAAGAAATCCATACTATCTAAACTATCTATTCGGCCCAACCAGCAATCCTCCTTGATAAATACACAAGTCCTGCCTCTGAAGCCAATCTATAACCCGTTTGATGTTTGGTCGATTGATAATACACCGTCGTTATTGATTCTGACATCCCAATCTGGAATGTCCGCTGTTGAAATGAAAACAAAGACGGTTCACCGTACGTATTGATAAGTATGCAAATACATGTTTAGCTAAGATTGGCTCTTGATTTATCTAGAATTGCTTGATCCTGAGGATATGTCGCTAAGATTTGTTACAAAGCTAGAAAAGGTGGACGAGCTTAGTCCAATAAAGAAGCTCAGCTCTATTTTTCAGGTACCTAATGGAAATTATCTCATCTGCTATGATAGTAAGTTAAAAGAAGAGTTACGATAGAAATATTGGCTTATTCTTATATTATCATAGGGTATGCCTTTTACATTGATAAAAAAGGAAGGCGCACAGATCATCAGTTTAAAATTGAATGGGAAGGAAATCCAACTGCTTTTGCTTATTATCATCCTTATATTATAGCTTTTGAACACCAGTTTATTGAAATAAGAAGCGTCATTGATGTAAGTCGTCTTTGGAACCAAAACAAGTGAATCAACGCTAAATTCCGTATGCATAATAGGGTCATTTGGAGCAAGTAATCCAGGAGAAAAACGTGTATTGCTTAAATAATGGCCATAAAGAAGCTAGACCTTCTATACTAGGGACGATGACGGATAAAACAAATAGTCTGTATCAGCATATATTTGAACTACAGCTAATAACGAACCAACATCATAGCATTAATTTACAAGACAATATATATACTTAGAAAATAATCTTATAATAATACATAACTAACATTGAGTTGTCTATTGCAATAGCGTGTTCGGTACTTCTTGTAGATATGAGACTTTTAAGGGTCCACTGGTTATATAACGCTTATGTAGCTCTTCTAAGAAACTTCCGTTTGATTAAAAATCAACATGAGTGGCGTGTGACGGTTTTTACTTTTGAGCTTTGCTTTTATTTCCTTTTCAAAAATATTATTAAGCTAAGTTATATCTTTTTCAATAAAAAATAAAAAAACCATAGACTATGCCACCCAAGAAGAAGCAAACCAGTTCTCTCGGTAGAGCCGTTATTAAATCTCGTTTTCAAGGTCAAAAATCTATTGCCATTGATGAAGGCAAGCTTGTGAGTTTACGATAGAACATTAACATAGCCAGTTCCTAAAAGTACTCACTTTTTATACTATCTACATAGCACACAACTGATGTTAATGAAGAGCCCAAGTGGGTAAAGATGCAAAGTATTACTCAAGAAAATGATTTGGATGCTTTCTTGAGTACTGCAGCTCTTGCAGGAACTGATTTCACAGCTGGTAAATAGAGAGACATGTTAACCAGGAAAACTAGTATATTCACAATGTGCATGTGTGTGTTTTTTATAGAACGTTTAAATGTCAAGGTTATTCAAAACGACTATCAAAACCCATTCTTAAACACTGATCAAGAGGAAAAAGAACGTCTCAAGAAACAAGAAGCTAACATCGATCGACTTTCAGTGCCTCGCAGACCTCATTGGGATAAGTCCATGACAGCTGAACAAGTACAGAGAAACGAACGTGAGAGCTTTTTAAATTGGCGTCGTGAAATGGCTACATTAGAAGATGAAGAGGGTTTGCTATTAACACCGTTTGAAAAGAATCTTGAAGTATGGCGTCAATTGTGGCGTGTCATTGAACGTTCTCAACTCATTGTTCAAATTGTCGACGCTCGTAATCCTATGCTTTTCCGTTCTGCTGATTTAGAGAAGTATGTCAAGGAAGTTGATGGTAACAAGGCCAACTTGTTACTGATCAATAAAGCAGATTTCTTGACTGCTAAGCAGAGAGAGTTATGGGCCGATTATTTCGATTCTCAAAATATCAAGTATACTTTCTTCTCAGCTGCGTTGGCGAATCAAAAGATGCAAGAAGAAGCGGAAGAAAAGCAACGTCAAGAATTAGAAGCCACTTTGAAGTCACAAAAAGCAAACGTGGAAGACGACAGTGAGGAGGATGAAGACACTGAAGAAGAAGATATTGTAGAAAAGGTTGAGGAAGCAGAGAAAGTAGAAGAAGAGCTTGAAAATGTAACTGAAGACCTCAAAAAGTCCAAGATTCAAGACGACAGCGAAGGCGATGAACGTATCCGTATTCACACAACTACCGATTTATTAGACTTATTGATTGCAAATACACCTGTCGTTAAGAGTAAGTGATTATTAGTAGAGGCGAAGGCTTTTTAACTGAAATTCTACTTTAGATGAAGATGGAGAAAACGAAAAGATCACTATTGGTTTAGTGGGTTACCCTAATGTTGGTAAATCTAGTACAATTAACGCCATTCTTGGTGAAAAGCGTGTATCTGTATCTTCTACACCGGGTAAGACTAAACATTTCCAGACCCTTTACTTGACACCTTCTCTTGTTCTTTGTGACTGTCCTGGTTTAGTTTTCCCTACTTTCTCTACAACAAAAGCTGATCAAGTGTGTAATGGCGTTTTACCTATTGATCAGCTTCGTGAACATACTGGCCCTTGCGAATTAGTCGCTAAGCGTATTCCTAAAGAAGTACTTGAAGCCACTTATGGTATTCGTATCCGTACTGTTCCTATTGAAGATGGTGGTACTGGTATTCCTACAAGTTCAGAACTCTGTTCTACTTATGCCATTGCTAGAGGTTATTTCCGTTCTAGTCAAGGTAATCCTGATGAAGCACGTGCTGCTAGATACATTTTAAAAGATTATGTTAATGTGAGTAGCCCTATTTATACCTATGAGGATAACGCTAACTTACACATTTTTATATAGGGTAAATTGTTATTCTGTCACCCTCCTCCTAAAGTGGAGGCAAGAGAATTCAACAAGGAGATTAATGAAAAAGCGCTTAAGATTGTGAAGAAATTAGCACCTACTACCCGTGTCCCTGCAAGCGCATTGAACTATGTTGCTCCCGCTGACGGTACCACGAATCAACCTGGATCCAAGACAGATGCTGTTGATAAAGCATTTTTCCAAAAACAATTTTCAGCACCCAAGGTGAGCGGTAAGAACTCAGCAGCTGCATCATTGACAGGAGGACGTGTCACATTATTCCCTCATCAACGTTTACTTGCAGATGACGGTACTCCTTTACCTTTAAGTAGAAAACAAAGAATGGCTTTAGTACAAGCCAATTTGGCGGACGCGGATGATCTTAAATCGAAAAAACACAAAAAAGGAAAGAAACATGTTAAAGTTAGAAGTGGTGCTGGTTATGATTATATGTAAATTTTATCTTTTCCCTGCTTTTTGTATAATAATAATAAAACTCGTCTCTTTTTTTTTTCTCTCTGTTCATACAAATGGCCAGCACGCAGCGTTTTCATAAAGACGGTTATGATTGGCTCTCCTGCTTATTGTTACTAAAACGCGTCTTTCTCCTCTTTAAAGAAAAAAAAAAACGCGTACTTTAATTTTTTCTTTTTTGTAGTAAATAATTTATGTAATGTCATCAACATCCAGTTTGCAAAAACGAACTAGAGATCCTTCAATTATTGAATCGAATTTTAGTGCTGATTCGAGTGTTTATCGAGCTCTTAAAAGACGTAACATTTATTCCCATTCGTCAACATTTGGAAGATCAATTAAAGGTAAAAATTATTCCTCTTTAAGGAAAAAGAAAGAGAATTGACTCCTTTGTTATTTAATGCTTAGTTTCTGCCAGATCTATTTTACCATTTTATCAATGTCCAAACAACAAAATATATCAATTTGTATTCCCAGATAATGACCCATGCACACCTTATTATATTGACTATGCTCACCATGTGCATGGAGGAAATATGTTGGCAGTTGGGGATGAAGAGGGTCGTATTACACTATTACGTACAGACAAGAATAATGAAGTAATTTTTGTTGATTATCATCGTTCGTTTTATTGCCACCCACAAGCAGTTGTTGATGTCAAATGGAGTAATGACGATAGTATGCTATTAAGTGCTTCTAATGATAGACTTATTCGTCTTTGGGATGTTGAGCATAAAACAGCATTAGCCGAGTTTTCTGGACATGATGATTCTGTAAAGTCTGTCAACTGGCATCCTACCAATGAACGTAAGAGAAAAGAATTTATAAGATAAAGTTAAGAGTGTTTAGATGTATACATATAGACTTGATTATTACTGGATCAAAAGATGGTTCGTTTAAAATGTGGGATACACGAGTTAACCAGCAGCCACCTAAAGACCCAAGTAAGAAGCACTATTTGATTCTTTTACTGTATTGATGACTTGTGTTTATTATTTAGCTGATACCACAAAAATACCAGTATATACATGTATCAAGACAGTGAAGAATGCCCATGACTTGAAAAAAAAAGAAAGACTCAAAGCGACAAAGAAGCCTAAACCACTTCTTATTCGATCTGTTACTTGTGCTATGTTTTTAAACCATAAAGAAGAGAAGGTGATTACAAGTGGTAGTGCAGATGGATCTATTAAACTATGGGATATTCGAGCAGGAAGAACACCAAGAGAGTTAGAATCTACTATATTTGTGAATGGAAATGGTAAAAGGCACGGTATTACAGATATGAAGATGGATTCTTCTGGTACAAGATTGTTTAGTTGTTGTATGGATAATAGTGTGTATATGCATTATTTAACAGATTTAAAGAGACCTGCACTGAAGTACACGGATTCCAATTATAAGGTTGGCACTTTTGCCACGCGTTTATCTCTATCTCCTGATGATCAATTCTTACTATCTGGTTCTTTTGATAAAGGCACTTTTGCTTGGGAAATTGATAATCCTAGCGCGAAACCTTATGTATTTGAAGGCCATACAGATAAAGTGACAGGAGTTTGCTGGAATAAAGCTTCCATTAACCAGGTAAAAAAAAAAAAAAGAAAGAAAGAAACAATCTTTATTATCCAGTGCTTATATTATTCTAGTTTGCCACTTGCTCAGATGATTTTACTACAAGAATATGGAATTTCGAAATGTAAAACTGTACATAAACAAAAAAAAAATATATATATATATATACCCCTTTTATAAATATGACAAAGCTTGATAAGATAATAATAGTTTAAGTGACTGATTTTACATGAATAGTGGGAATCACTGCACACCTATTATTTTAATTAACACTTTGAACTAACTATTTATATTGCCGAGTCACTTACATCCAAATTCTTGTTTTATATATTTTAAATAATTCTCGAACAAGTTCTCGAAAATCAATTCTTTTTTCAGATATAAAGTAGAATGTCAACTTTCGACGATCCCTATAATAGAATTGAGACCTATGCATACATATAAATGACCATTTCTTCTATACCACTGAAATTCTGCATCTACGACTTCCATTTGTAATTTTCTATTCTTAATCTTTTGTAAACATATATTTAAGGCTTTTTGCTCATCTTTTTCTTTTATCAACAGTAAACTAATTTCATCTGGTAAAGCTTTCCTATAAATCTTTTTGACGAATGTATTGTCTGCCCTTTTCGTAGTAGTTTCGTATTCTTCATCAAGAATCAGTCTATTACTGTTACTCGTTTGTTGCTGTTGTTTTAAAAGGAGGACTTGGTTGACTGTTAATGTATCTGTGGCGATCTTGCCTAGGTCTTTCCCACGATCAGCTTCTACAATAACCAAGTCGCCTTTTTGTAACTGTATCATTGTCATATCAGAGACATAATAAAAGTCTGTTCTACCTGATTTGAATTCAACCATATAAAGCAAAATATGGGGAGGAAGCTTTTGAAGAGATATACCCTTTCCTCCCTCATCCATCGATGCAAGAGGCTCTGTCATACGAGCAGACAAGTGTGTCTTTTCTATTAACTCTGTCAACTGTTGCATAGAAGTAGTAGGGCTATTATGATAGTATGCATATACAATTTATCAGATAGCTGTTTTTTTCTTGTGCGACGAAGGGCTTACTTTATTGCTGGTGCATAGTGAGGTATCGTCATTATCTCTTTTTGTGAGGGAATCATCGTAGTAGATGAAGTCGGATTAAATCCAAGTGAAGAACGACGAGTAGTCCAATATGAAGAAGAAGATGAGGAATTCGTGGAAGAAGGAGAATAAAGTCCAAATGTGGTAGTAGCAGTAGTAGTAGTAGTATTAGTATTAGAACGAAAATAAGCATCATCCATTGAGCGATGTAAACGACTATTATGAAGCATATCAAAACCAATTCCTTCTTCCTTTTTTTCAACTAAGGTAGGGGCAAATAAAATGGAGTTTCTGTTATATGAATCTTCATAACCAAAGAAAGTTGGATCTTGTCCCATAGAAAAAGAATAGCTTCTTTGATGTCGAAATAAAGGATCGGTAGGTAACATAGACATAGGATCAAAAGAGGACTCTGTCTTGGTGACTTCTTCTTCAAAAATAGCAGGTCCTTCCCATTGAAATCCGCCAAATGAACCCCAAGAAGACTCGTCTTTACTATAATGCTCTTGCTGTGTTTAACAACTGATGAGAATGAAAATAATGCAAGATAACGATATATATAATAGCTTACTACTACTACACTACTTCTTCTAGAAGTACTTCCAACTATTTTCCAGTAATTTGATTCTTCATCTTTTACCTAAATCAAATTCAATATGAGGCTTTTCAAAAGATACAATAGAATACAATACCGTATCATCTTTACAACTACTGCTGTTAGACGACTTTCAATAAACAAAGATTAGATATAACTTCACAATAGTCTATTGTATTTCATACCATTTTAGTTATAAAAAAGAAAAGAGAAAAAAAAGAAGAAGAGGGGAGGGCGCACTCTGTATACATATTATAAACAAAAAAAAAAAAAAAAAAAAAAGGCTCTCACACTAACAAAAAGTTTCTTTTAGGTAACCAGATTTTATTTATATTTTATGCATCATTTTCTAATGAAGGTTCTTCTTCGAGTACGATTTCTTCAGTCTCGAGTTCTTTTTCCTTGTCAACTAAAGGTTGCTCTTCTTCTTCAATAGTAATGTGTTCTACTTCAGAAGCTTGTTGATTATTTAAAATAACCAAATCATCCTTGCTTTCAGTTAAAACCTCTTCTTCTTGTTGCTGTCTTTGAGCTTCCTTCTCTTCTTGTTGTCTACGTAAAGCTTCTTCTTGAGCAATTCTTTCCTGCTCTTCTCTTGCCTTTCTTTCATTTTCCTTTCTATGCTCTTCTAATTCTCTTTCTTCGCGTGCTTTACGTTCAGCTTCTTCCTTTTCTAACTGAGCTTGCTTTGCTGCTTCTTCTTCTCTTCTCAAGCTTTCTTTCTTTGCTTTGACATTAATCGAGTCCAGGCGTTTAAAAAGCTCTTGAATGGCTTCAATAACAGTACGCTTTTTCGTTTTAATACTAGAAATCAACTCGAGTTCAAACGAGTTGGGTTCATTATCTGAATCAGCCATAATGACATGGTGAGGTCGAATAGCGTCGAGTTTTTCCATAAGTCGAAGTAAAAGTTCATTAGAATGAGCCAACGTGTATTCTTTCATTTTAAAAGCTTTGTCATCACATGTCGTGTCTTCAATTGCACTTTCTACTTGGTTTATTTTGACTTCAATAGGTAAAACTTCTTCCTCTTTCATTTGGTTTAATAGGCGTATCGTGGTGCGATGAGCAAGCTTCTTTTCCTTTCTACGTCTTACTTTCTTGTCATCTTCAATAACGTAGTAGACAACGCTAGTGCCTAGAATAGCAAGCGTAACGAGAGCAGTGCTATAAAGAATTGTATTCTTATTCTCTTTTAAATAAGACATGGTTGGTAAAAAAAAAAAAAAAAAGAAATAGTCTTTTGAGCCCTGTCAAGCTAAAAATCTGGTGTGAGTAAATCGCGGGGATTTGAGAATATACACGGACTTTATTCATGCCTTATATTGATCTGAAAGTTGTTTACAAAAGAGGATATAGTTTGTATTTTGATGCATCAGTTTATAGCATTATTTTGACACAATATAACTAATATTTGACAGATACGATAGTGCATTGAAATGACCATTCATACAATATATTCTCCCTGATTCCCATATTTATTTTGTCCAAAAAAGGTAAAACAAATGCCTTGAAATTAATTTTGATTCGTCCAGAAAAAAACCAGCATCGTCTGAATTTAAAATAGAAATGCTGTAGAAAGCTACCTATAATGCTCGCTGTTTCAGCATGGTTGTTGTTGTTCAAAGAAACAAGGCTGGTTCTATTTTTATACAACCTCCTCTTATCTATGTATAGCTGTTGTCAGAAGAAACGCAAATTAGTTTAGCTGTGCCTATATCCTTATGGTCCTTTTAGTCAAATACAGCTTGATTGGGATACGTATAATTCTATATGTGATCTGTGTCGTCTGAGTGTACTGCAACACAAAAACGCTAAAAAAAAAAAAAAAAATTCATGAGATATATAAGCTTCTTTTTTCCTCCTTAAAATTAACTCAAGAGGAATGACTTCATCTAATCTAGCTTTCGAGCTATTTACATTACCAACACAAGTTGATACAAATACATTTTGGGCCAATTTAAAAGAAAATGCCTACTTTATCTTACAGCAGACAAAGACACAGAAAAGTGGTCTTATGAGAAGTGTACTAGGCACTCTTCAAAATGTGTAAGGACTTTACTGGTAAATGCTGCAAAATAATAGATAATGATATTTTATACGTATATAGCCTGGATACCAAGCAATCACCCTATCGTATTTTATTCCGTCGTGTAAACGGAACCAATTTACAAATTGCAGTTGCCGAAACAGAAAAGAAAGCAGAAGTGGCATGGAGTTGGATTGAATGTATGTATACAATGACACCATCAGAACAACATTCAATAACTTTATTTATAGCTAATTTAACTCCTCCACTTGATAATTTGGATAAAGAAGAGAGAGAGGCATTTGTTGTAACAAAGATAAACTCTATTGTTACACGTAGAGGTAATAAAGAATTGAAACTAAAGAACTTTTTTGAATTTTAATGAATATCTATCAGATTCTGGCACTGATGAAATTTCAACCGACGAGAAAGTTAGAAAGGCTTCGAGAAGCTTTAGACAAACATTTGACGTTTCCCCTTTAGAACGATTAGTGAACTGTAAAACATAATTACAGCAAAAACTGTCCTTTTAATAACCAGCTTCTTTGTAGATTATTCTTGTGCTTATCATACAAGTAGATTTACAAGTCAAGGATGGCTTTATATTAGTGAAAACTATCTTGCCTTTTATTCATTCTTACTCGGATATGAAACAAAATTATTATTAGAACTTAAAGATGTTCAAGATATTAAAAAGGAACGGTCAAAAAGAGGTGTCTTTTCTGACGCCCTTAAGATTTGCATGAAGGATAAAAGTGAGGTAAAAGACTTCTCGACATATGTTAACAATAGAATGAACTAAATACTATGAATATACAGCATTTCTTTTCGAATCTCTTTAAACGAGATGAAGTCTACGATATATTGGTTCAATTGACAGGATTAGCAATGCAACGAGTTTTAAAAAGCACTCAATTAGAACATGCACCAGGCAGCGATGTATCTATTGATATCAAGGACAGTGATATTGATGCTGTGAGCGAGTCTGACATCGCATCGAATAAAATGGCATCTCTACCTGCTACTGAGATCAGGAAATTAATGCAGCCACTCAAAACGAATCTAGCAGCACAAAAACGAGACGAACGATTCAGAGTTAGATTCAGACTACCACCTACTGAACATTTGATCCATACATTTAAAGCTGTTCATCCTGTCAATGAAGAAGGAGAAGAAGAGGCAACCAATTACAACGGTGTGTTGAATCTATCAGAGGCTTATCTCACATTCAATTCAACAGATCAAGGCCGTTATTTTGAAGTCGTCATGCCACTTTATACGATTCGTCGTGTAGAAAAATTAACCGAAAAAACTGATGTATTCCCTGTCAAGATCATCAACTGGCATCAATCAGAATCTGTCTTTTATTTAACTACGTAAATAGAGTGAACAATCGAAAAAAAGAAAAAGAAACTCATGCTCTTGCTTTTATATAAATAGAAACGAAAAAGACTATAATGAATTCTCTGTTAATTTGACCAATAATTTAAGAGGCCAAATCAAACATATGAGAATGATGAAACAATTCTTAAAGACATGTGCTTCAGAGGGCATTGTATCAGATAAACCTTTGGAAGAGATGAATTTAATTGCAGGTGGTTTAGGATTGAAGTTTGACTTTCCAGGCGATCCCAAAAAGCTTAAAGAAAAAAGTAAAATGAAACTCTGGAAGAAATATTTCTTGGGTAAGTGATTAAAAGGGAAAACAAGGACGGTAGGGAGACTAATTGATAGAGTAGAACATGGTCGAAATTTGACAGTCGCAAAGACACCAAAGTTTGCGAAATTGATTAGAGTAGGATTACCCAATAGACTACGTGGTGAAATCTGGGAAATTTGTTCAGGAGCGATTTTTGAGAGGTTTATGAATCAAGGACTCTATGAACGTATCTTGGAGGAAAATAAGAACAAGAACTCATTGAGTTTGGAAGAGATTGAAAAGGATTTAAATCGATCTTTGCCAGAATACAAAGCGTATCAGCATCCTGATGGTATCGACAGCCTAAGAAGAGTATTGAGTGCTTATTCCTGGAAAGATCCTGAATTAGGCTATTGTCAAGCCATGAATATTGTCACTTCTGCTATTCTCATGTAAGTCTTTTTTACAATTCCTTATTTTCACGCATTGACAACGGTTTCCTAGCTACATGAGTGAAGAACAGGCTTTCTTTACATTGGGTGTTCTTTGTGATGATTTGTTGCCTGGATACTATAGCACGTCAATGTATGGAGCACTATTGGATCAAATCATTTTTGAACATTTATTGGAAAAGACAATGCCTAAACTACATGGCCATTTTAAAGATACCGATATTCAACTTTCTGTTGCATGTCTTCCCTGGTTTTTGAGTCTATACATTAACTCTATGCCATTACTTTTTGCTTTCAGGGTATTGGATTGCTTCTTTATGGAGGGCCCAAAAGTCTTGTTTCAAATTGGGTACATAAAGCACTAATATATAAAATCTAAAGTAACTCATTTCAATAGTCTTGCTATCCTCAAAATCAACGGCGATGAATTATTGGAGGCTTCAGACGACGGCACTTTTATGAATATTTTAAAGAATTACTTTAACCATTTAGATCAACCACTTTATCCTAATTCTGAGAACCCTAAAGCAAAAAATTTAACGGTAAAGCAAAGTGATACTAACAAGTGCCTTACTGAAAAGTCACCCCTATAGAAATTCAACGAATTGCTGCTTGTCGCCTATCGAGAATTTAGTAGTGTTACGGACGAGCTAGTGAGAGAGTTACGACAAACGCATCAATTGAAGGTTGTAGCTGGTATCGAGTCATTTACAAAAAGATCGGCTGTAAGAAACATTGAAAATACAGCAGGGTTAGATAAAACGGAACTAGGCATTATTTACGATAAATTCTACAATGTCTTGTACTATAAACAAAAGAAATCCAACGATCGCAATGATACCAAGATGGACTTTCAGTCATTTGAAGTATTCATTGGCTCGATTGCTCCTTGGGCCAAGATTGAATCAGAAGATTTACAGCCTGATAGAGAAAGACAATTAAAAGTAGCAAAGAACTTTTTAAGTCAATTATTTAAAGAATTCGACACTCACCATACCCAGAACTTGAGCCTTCAGGTAAGTGTAGATTAGTTATTAGTATAGTAGCTTATTTAAACAAATAGGATGTCATTATTGGTGTTGGATCTATTTATAAAGGAGATTTGAACTCACAAATCAAGCTATTTTTCAATTTACACGATGTAGACAAGGATAATTATTTGAATAACAATGAAATATTGCAATTGAGCGAAACTTTGCTCTGGATTTTTAGAAAGGATCAAGATGAAGGTCACTTGAATTCAGTATCTACCTTTTTACATAATGCTTTCGAATATGCTGAAACTAAAGACAACCAGCCTTACTTGTCTTTTGATTCTCTAAGGTAAAGTATTTAGGTGTTATTAGTATCATTTTAATTGAGCCCTTTTTGTAGAATGATTGTATTGGCAGACGAGACTTTAGAAAAGTTCTTTGATGTTGAACTTGGTTATTCGTTCAAATTAACAGAGAAACCAGCCGAACAACAAAAGAGCTTTGGTCGTGAAATCTTCAATAACTTACTTGCAACAGGAGCAAAGTTGGCATCGACTGCCGGCGTGACTAGACCCCAATTACTCACTCGATCAACAGACAATATTTCTATTACACCTTCAGAGCTAGACTCTACCATTGATAATTTAGACAATATGAATCTTGAAAATCCTAGTTCACTAAGAAACGATGTTGACGAAAAAGAAAAAGAGGAGGATTTAGTGAAGGAGAATCACGAGGACGTAAAAGAAGAGAAAGACGAAGACCATGTTATTGGTAGTGACTCTGATGAATTAACAGATGATGAAGAAGAACTTAGTCCAGATGTATTAGAAGAAGTGGATAGATTGTTAAAAGAATACGGAGATGAAGATGAAGATAACTAGTAGTAGTACAACAATAAATTATTATTTAAGTAAAGATCTTCATTGTGCGCACTTTGCAGTTATGCAAATAGTTGAATGTTTCTCAAATAACTACAGCAGCAATTGTCGTATGATTGGGAACATCTTCCCGATTGAACGGTAAAACTCTGTATTTGGAAATATTATTCAAAATGATAGGGCAATAACAATGAAAGTTGTACAAAAAGGGTTTTGCATAATGGAATAATCATGCGTACTACACCCCATAATAGTTCATTTGTCTGGGGACAGCATAATAAAAATCAGTCCATCGTTGTAAGCCTAAAAAGAAAGCCAATCATATTAGACTGGAGAAAAAAGGACCCTTAATTGGTTTTGGAAAAATCTCCTGATAGAAAAAAAAAAAAAAAAAAAAAGACTATATAAAAGGTTACATCTTATTTCATTCTCTGTAATCATATAATATGCAATCATCAATTAGAAACAGTACTATGCGCCTTTTTCGCCGTGAATCATCTGCTTCAACTACTAGCAATTCAAGTTGCTCCTCTTCTTGTTTTGAAAAGTCCGTGCGCTTTGAAGACATTGATACTATTTACTATACACATAGTTCCAACGAATACGATAGATCAGCAACTGATGAAGCTCCTTTACACGCTCGTTTGGGTCGTCTATCTCTATCAAACAGTGAAGAATTTTTAATTAATAGTCCTACACAAGATGATCTCGTTAAAAAAAATACATGTGTAAACGCCAGAAGAAGTCCTGCTGGTTATGCAGTTCTTCTTCAAATCAGGTCTCGTATTAAATACTAAAACACAATTCATCTCACTGATACCCCCCCGCCTTCTTTTTTTGTATTTTTATCAATAAAATTTGAGTGAGATTGACGATATTCCAAAGTTTCCCGGTTAGTAATAAAGTAGCGGGACGACCACTTACTATTTCAAACATATAGTTCAACGCTTGAATGTTTT
The DNA here is from genome assembly GCA_000697295.1 of Mucor indicus B7402. Classification (NCBI taxonomy): domain Eukaryota; kingdom Fungi; phylum Mucoromycota; class Mucoromycetes; order Mucorales; family Mucoraceae; genus Mucor; species Mucor indicus. Next base: position 17,489 of record JNEK01002407.1, read on the forward strand.
ATTTAACTGAAAGAAAAAAAAAAAGATGTATGGTATACAGTTTTATGGTGATTTACGGAGACTTTTTCTCTGTTTTTTAAGCGGTATTTTATGTAAAGGATATATAGGTTTGTTTGACTTGAACTTTCGCAATATAAACGTAAAAAGCTCATACACTGATAATTTTATTTTCTTCATGAGTTTTAGAGGGCGGCTTTTGATTGTTGTACACCTTTCTTCTACAGGAAAAGCAGAAAGTGTAGTTGCAATATCAATCACAGGTGCTGGTGTCGTCATAGGTTGACAAGCAGTAGGAGAAGGAATCAACGATGTTTTCGTATGAGGTAGGCCACACAACATACACACAGCAGGGTAATATAGAGGCTCGTGGTGATAATCTTGACTTTCGTAGTAGTCGCAATGGAAAGAAGGTTGCATCGTAGAATAATTAAAATCTTCGGTAGATATATTATGGTACTCAATTGAGGGCGTAGGGGACCACATTTGTAGATCGTTAGTGAAAGGTTTTACAGACATTATTTTCGGATGATATCAATGAAAAGAAAAGGGGAAAAACAAAAAAAAAAAAAAAAAGAGAGAGAGAGCGAGAAAGACGAAAAGGAAATATTATATCGTTTTATTATAGTTTTTACTATCGTAGGTTATATAGTTTAAATTATCCATCTTAACTAGAAAACTAAGTGACCCTCCAACAGCTATCCCAGTCACCAATGAAAAGCCCATAATACTTCCTGTCATGGATTTCTCGCTTGAAGTTTGTATAGTTTTCAGTTGGGGAGCAGTCATCATACAAGGACTATATAACCATCCGTTCGACACAGCAAATAACTATGGTGTCAAAAAATACACCGCATCGTTCGAACAAGTATAGAGGAAATTGCCGGATGTCTGAAACAATCACATTACAGACTAGAAATAAAGGAATGGATATTGTACGGAGTATTGATAAGAGCCTCTAAAAATCTGGAAGCATTTAAATATCGGTAACATACGCCCCAACCAGTCACCTGAATTAAATAAGAAGAAATAAAATCCCACAAAGATGTTATCGTGGAAAAACCGATTTGTAGGATTTTCACGCTGATTCGATTTAGTCAGCGCAGTAACAGACGGAAGCACAATAATCGTAATGATAAACACAATTATGAACCATGCTGTCATTTCCCACCACAAAAAAGCACAAATAGTTAAACTTCTTTGCTTTCTTTAATAATTTATGTAGATATCTTTGTCGAAATGATTAATTTTAACTGGCTTGTTGTATCCATTTTTTGGTTCTCTTGGCTACAGTAATGCTCTTTCTCTTAAGAGATCCGACAAGAGTATTTTTGTATACGAACAGCATGTCTCTCTTCACCTCAGTCAAATTATATGTTCTATCGAGGAACTCATCTATACTGTTCAGAAGAGATTTAACAGAAATTCGCGTGTAGTGAACGTGTGCATTTAGCAAAATCCTGAAAAAGTGCGTGTAAAGTGTAAGTGTATCAAGAAATCCCCACGTAAAATAACATTAATCAAACTGAATATCTATCACAACCTGTTCATCTCATGTCAAGTGAAATTTGGGCTCACGTGATTTGTCGAAGTGCCCGTAAACTACCTGTAGAAGCAACTACTGGTCGAGAATTCTACGATCTCTCTCGTCAAAATAAACTAATCTTCTTTGTGTAAACTTTTATTATTCTTCAAAGTAAAATTTCCTCAAATTAGCAAAAGCCTATGCACATTAAAAGAGGTGAGAGTTAATATCAAAGCAACTAACACTTTACTTCAACACGACTACATTTCGGTAAAATTTAGGCTCAATGTCATGACGTTAATTTCCTAGATTAGGTAACTTTATGCACAGAAAACACTCAAATCTTATTGGGCTTCACAGCGATACACACTCTATTTTTAGAGTCACCCACCACTTAAGAAAAAAAAAAAAATGCTGAGGTTTAGAACTATTTTTATTTTAACCTTGATAAAAAAAAAGAAAAAATGAACGAATTACAAGTACTTGAATGTCGTTGGACGGGCTGTGGAAAGACATGGAACGACCCTGAGCTACTCTACAGCCATTTGACAAACGACCATGTAGGTCGAAAATCCACAGGCAATCTATGTTTGACTTGCCATTGGGATAATTGCCAAGTTTCTGTAGTAAAAAGAGACCATATTACAAGTCATCTTCGGGTTCATGTCCCTTTGAAACCTCACCATTGTAAGGTAAACAAAAACAACAGTTTACTTCTTTCAAAATTTATAGTCCTTTGGAACTCCAAGTATAACAGTTATTAACATAGACCTGTGATAAAGCATTTAAAAGACCTCAAGATTTAAAAAAGCATGAGAAAGTTCATAATGAGCATCACTCAAGCTCTTCATTATTACCCATGTCACCGCCACACAGTACATCGACCTATTCGGAGCCTAGTAGTAGTAGCAACCATTCGGTAAAATACGAGCCATTGTCACCGCCTAATATTTTACCAGACGATATTATGAACCAACTGATGTTTTCAAACGATCAGTTCAAGACAGAATATGATACAGGTTAAAGAAAATCAAGGAAAAATAACATTGAGGGCGCACTAAACTCAATTTGTTTTTATAGAAATGATGGATAGCTTAGATATGTTTCAAAACATGATGGATATGGGCACATTAAATGAAGCCTCATTCCAAATGAATAACCAGGAGCAGCTTAATAACTTTAACCTTTGGTTGTCTCAATTAACAGAAAATATGGAGCAACAACAGTCATATGCTCAACCACCATCACAACCACAACCACAACCACAACCACAACCAGATATAAACATGTATTCGGATATGTTTATACAGTTCAATGCAAACATGATGCCCGTAAATGATGTTTTATATGCCGCTAATAACACCATGGAAAATGATCTCTATGTACGATCTAACCCAATGGTCAATCCAAACCCGGGATACAATGTACCACAAATGAATGGTGTTAGACATCATTATATGAATATGCCTGGACTTGCATCGAATGATATGTATCTTGCACCTGATATTATAACCTCGCACTATCTAGGAAGTTCTGAAGACAACATAAAGTATAAAAAATCGACTTCAGCTGTTGACGAGGAAGAAACTGTGAAGCCAACAAAATCTTTGCCTGTAGAAGAGAAAAGAAATGTGACTAAACTTATGAATGTCATGTCGAGTAAAGATGGTGTAAAGGCTAAAAAAGAGATTACCGAGAAAAAACCAAGTATAAACAAGAGTGTCATGGATCTTTTAGTAAGTGATATGTCGGATATGAATATAAACAAGGAACAATCCCTTTATCCAACGGTTTCCAAAGAAAAATTACAACAGCATCAAAAGTTATTACAACAATTAAGAAAATGGGCCAACTCACCATCTTCTTCTGTACAAGTCCAATAATAAACATGTATTATGAATCGTCTATATACTTTATTTAAAATGCTTCTTCTTTTTTTTTTTACACAAAGGGAAATAATATGCATAACTATAGATACAAGATTGGGTGCTTTACTGTATTTCAAGCCTTGAGTCGTTTCGGCTCTCGGTCATCAACTAGTGCAGACTCATGCACATTGTCTTCCAAAGGTTCATTTTCGACTGGTGTTGCTACTACTTCTGTTGTCACTGTCGCAGGAACTGTTTTGTTAAAATGATTAAAATCTCCATACTCACATTATAATATATGTACTTACCACTTTCTGGTTTAGTATCTTTTTTTACTCTTCGTAAAGCATTTGCCCATGATTTACTTATCAACCGTCTTGCACCCCAATATCCAATACACATATCGAGCGGCACACCTAAACTCGTCGCCTCTGTCTCGACCATTTCAAAAGCCACTCGCTGTGTACTCATATCAATCGACTTCCACGACTTGTTGATATTCTCGTTTCGGTCAGACATGTATTTCTTTAGATCTGAAACGACGTGAATCATAGTCTTTTGCAATTTATACAATCTTGACTGAGCTTCCTCATCACTCACATTCATATACTCTTTTGTAATGCGCCTTAATTCCACAAGTCGATTGTCTTTCTTTTTATGATCATCAAGCGTAACTTTTGAAGGTGCAGGTATACTTCTCATAGAACCTGAATTAAGCGACAATTGACCCAAGAGAGTATGTTGTGTATTTGTTGCAGCATTCAAAGTTGTTACTGTTCGACCAACTGTTATAGAAGTGTTACCATCACCAGTAGCTGTTTCCTCGCTGGTTTGTTTATTATTGGAATCCATCATGGCTTCTTTTAATCTGTTTAGCTCAGCTAATATTGTCATTTGTCTTTCTTGACAACCGCCTAGTTCAGCTTGTGATTTATCTAAAGCCCGTTGTAAAGTGTCTACTTTCTTCCGCAATTCAGTTATTGTTTGTAGTCTAGTTGCGCTTTCTTGTTTTAATTGTTCATTTTCTTCTTTTACAGCATTAAGTGTCAAATTTAGAAGATTGTAGTTTTCCAACAATTTCTTATTTTCAGCTGAAACTTCTTCCACTGTTATTTCTTCTTCTTTTTTTTCGACTACTGACATTAGTGTATATTTCAAGTAAGGAAAAAAGATCAGTCCTGCCGTTGCGGGAACACATAGAAAACCTGATGACTTTTTTTTTTTAAGGAGGAAGGGTCTTTTAAACTTCGACAAAGTACAACTATTTAAGCTCCAACATACTGTAGTTAGGATTCTGGCCTCACTTTCTGGAGTATTCGTTCGCCTCGATCGTAGTATCTACTGAAGTTAATCCGTGGTTAATTGTCATTACTGGTCTTGGTAATGTACATTCCTACGACATGATGAGGTTAATGGTTGCCTGGTTCTAATCTATTACAAACAAATAAAACCAATCTCATTGACCTGCAACCCTATAATGAAAGGCTTTTCAGTATTATCTGTCATCTTGGTATTGTTCGTTTTTAGCATTCATATCATGGTTACTCGGCCTAATCTTCAGGCACCTAATTTCGCTTGATAAATAAGTGAAACGAAGATCTAGATGATCACTTTAGCTTTGTCAAGAGGGCTGTGGAAAGAGTTGTACAAACAAGTACCACTGAAGCTTTTTGTATTTTCTTTACCAAAAAAACGTGAGATGCATTACGACAATAAACCACAACCAGCGTATACTACTATTGGGAGATAGTCCGTATAAAAACATTTCAGTTGGCGGATTAGATGCAAAGATCGCATCTTGAGTAAAGAGGAGCTGGCCGCTAATTGCTTTTATTTTCGTGAATAATGGCAAGTCAGCTCTTATTGTAGGTGGTGAGGTATATTCGCGTCTACTAAAATTAATTGCCCGCTATAAGAGATCCAATATATTCCAAAATACAACATGCAAGCGTATTCTTTGAAGCATTCTAGAATGTGTTTTGTGAAGTGGAGGATAAAATACACTGTTATAAAAACATGGTCAATGCATCTTTTAAAGCGGTTCAAATCAACAGCTTAATGTATAGTACTTATCACGTCCTATTGTCTAATACTAATAGATCCCAAGTAGAGTGGCAATAGAATATGCTGCCTCGTCTCAAAAAGGACGAAAGATATACTTGAAATAAGGCACTTCAGATTATGTTTGAGATACATGTTGTGTTTAGACAATCGAACCTTTATACAATGGTCAGCAGCGTCACTAGTGGCATCAGGTGGTTGGTATTGTACATTAGCTTGAGTTCGGTCATTGCGGTTTTTTGGACAGGCATGAAATAATGTATATGATTATAGAAGGACCATCAAGTAGTGCACCGTTGTAGGAAGCGTAGTGTCCGCCTCACACAGAGGGTCTCTTACACATTTCTTCCAAAGGTTAAGGGACATTTTCTGATAACAATTTTAGGTGGGAAGCTTTAATTACTTCCCAAAAAAAAAATGGAGTAAAATTGTTGAGTAAATAATGAAACTAGTTAGGAAAGTTTACTATACCTGCTGTGCTTATAAGACCAGCCTGCTCCATCGTTAAGATAAGCTACGACTATCCTTGGATCGTTATAAGATAATAACTTTTTATGGATTTCTGCTGTTTAAATTCCAATAGTAAAAACTCTTTTTCCGATAAGATCACAGGTCATTCTCCCCTTCTTATCATGTCAAACCGGTAGAAATGGACATTCTTTATCTTCTCACGGGAAGTGAGTTCTGAATTTATGCCATAATGTATACAGGTACCGAAAATATATATATCTCACATGACTTGATAAAGTCACGAGTATCCTATCTTTTTGCAGTAAAAGCACCCCTCACTTGCTCTTGCCCATTTAGTGACCAAACATAACTTGTTCATCAAAATTTACTTGCCTTTTAAAGTAATAAAGATCAGATGTAGCCGTATTCCCCTTTTATTAGTTTTTTTTTTAGCAACCGACATTCCTTTATAAAGGAGATTATTTATCCCTTTCTTCTGCAACGTTTGTTGTCTTTTTCTTTTTCTTTTTATTATTTAACTCAATTTGATTATGGATTGTCCTATATTAGAAAATGGATCAGTGGCTATAGATTGGATTCATGTAAAGGCAAAAACATACAGACAGACATGTATAGTATATTTATCTGCGATTATGTATATTTAGAGAGTATTTGGTGATTGTGTTTATAATTGGCAAGAGTCAATGAGTTTGTTGTTTGGTTACTTGTCTATATTCTGTTGGCTGAACGCTCAAATGCCGTAAGTTATTTAGATAGATGTTTATATATTACAAAAAAGTGCTAATTAGTACGTAGTCAAGTGATTAAAAATTACAGAATTCGTGATGCAGAAGGACTAAGCTTTAAATTCCTCACTGTATGGTTAGCGGGTGATGTTGCAAACTTTATTGGTTGCATCATTACTGGTCAGTTACCTTTTCAAATATATCTATCAATCTACTTTATTATCATTGATACCATATTATGCATACAATGGCTGTATTACGTCAAATACAGATATAACTTTATCAGAGTATGGATCGATGGCGAAAATGATGAAATCAAAACAAGTCATAAGATAACAAACGGTACGACTATCTCACCTAGTAACAGTAAAAACATTGCCCATCCAAAGGAAGTCAACGAACAATCTTCGTTGCTAAGCACTACACCACAGCAACAGAAGAAAAAATACATTACCATGATGATGTTCTTTGTTATGGTTTTCAACAATAACGCAAACACTGTCATGACAACAACGAGTACAACAGCAGTTAACATACTAAATGAAGACAATACGATTTGGGTTGGAAGATTCTTTGCTTGGATCTGCACTTTTCTTTATCTGTCTTCAAGATTACCACAAATTTATCAAAACTTTTGTAGAAGATCTGTTGAAGGTTTATCCATGTTCCTCTTCTTTTTTGCTGCTATGGGTAACTTAACATACGTGTTGGGTATCTTTACAAATCCACATGCTACTCGCGCTACCTTGTTAGAAGCCATACCTTATATTATTGGAAGTGCAGGTACATTGATATTCGACGCAACCATATTTTTACAATACCGCCTTTATACCAAGAAAACATCTCACGTTGAACTTACCACCAGTATCATCTAATGTTTTCACTCTTTTTTCTGTAAATAATATTTGTATACACACAATTTTTATTATTTATAACACATATACATATACCGTTTTAATAATAAAATAAAATATAATATATAAAAAGGGGATGTACCCGTTTCTATAGCGTGTGACCTCATACAGCTGAAAAAAAGAACATGAACGCTTCTTATAGGTTCGCACGTGAGAATATTGACACGAGATGGATTGTACACGCGCACAAGCATATTAAACAGCGTAAATTTATAGTATGTACCAAATTTAAAATGCAGCCAATATAACAACGCTATTAGGACATTTGTTCGTTAGCAGGCAGCGTATAACTACACGCGAGAAGAGTGGGTAGGCTGGGGATTCATGGGTTTTTTATTTGCAAAAAATGCCCAGCTAAGAAATTTTAAAAGTGTTGCAGAACTGAATGCCGGCTAGTAACAAGTGGATAAAACGCTTTTAATGATTACTAAACATAAATTGTATCATATGTAGAGTGCCTTAATTATGGAGGACTGGCTATCTACAAGTAGCAATACATACATATAGAATCGCTAGTTTTTTTTTTTAAGTAAGAGAGTATTCGTTGCACTAGCGAGAGTGTTAGTGGCTAGAATGTGGTGACTAGCTTCTCTCAAACAGAGATAAGCAGCATGCAGCTATTATGTATATGCTGGAAATACGGGGTGGTGTCTTAGTTTACGGTAGCAATTATCGATTTCTTTACACTTACAAAGGGCTGGCCTATTATAATTGCAGTCGATATTACCTCTATCATATTCTATTGAAAAGTCAGCGAATGCACCAACCAGAGAATGGGTTTTATATTCATGTACCTGTGTATTTCCTTTTAGCACTTGCCATGATAAAAAATAGATATTAGAGCTAGTATGCAATATGTAAGTAGATAACAATTAGTAATGCAACGAGGAGAGCACAGTGCTGACAAATATCTTCTTTTCTTTTAGAATTAGAGCCAACTAAATTATATAATCAAAGCCAGGTGCAAAAAGACTTTTAATTGTTAGATTGCGTATGTACAGTACCAAAGAGAGTAGCCCGTTGACATTTCAGCATGATATGATGGTGTCATAGCTAGGAAAGCTACCATTATCAATTCAGTCAAGAATAAAAACATGTTATGTAACAGCGATTCGTGTTAAACACACTTTTACCATTGATCGGGAAGCTGTTTCCTTTACGAGATCAATCATCACTGTGACGCATAGCTTGAGAGGAACCACCTCGGCGATATTATATTACGTTGAAACAATAACCCAAATTTGACAGCACTTGCAAAAAAATTTTTTTATGTTTGTCTCAAATTTGAAAGAACATTCGTCGAAATAAGCTTCAGGTAACCGATAGTATGTCTTTTGTCAAAAAGAAAAAAAAAAAAAACTTTTATTAATTATTTGTATTAATGGCATTGGGAATACGGGAGGAGAAGAGAAAGCAGAGAGATGAAAAGCAATAAAACTATATTTGAATATACAAGTGTGCGTATGATCGACTTTGTTTATACACTACTAGTGGGCTGTTGTTTAGTGAATTATGTACAAATGGTGTATATTTAGGAGCTTAATATAGTGAAGTTGAGATCAAGTCTTTTTGTATAAAATCATCAGTAATATTGTTTGATAAACCAAAGATAGCTGGGAGAGTCATAGCTGCTGTAGAGTTGACATTGTTTGAAGGGATAATACGAGTGACTTTAACCAATTCTTCAGAGGAGTCTTCTAACGAGAGTCTGCTTTGCGGTTGTCTTGGTATAGCACCAACAGGAGCATTTGTAGAGTTTCGAATACCAGAAAAGATTCTTGAAAACATTTGTTAGTTTGAATTAATAATGAAAAAGATAAAAGAGGATAATCTTGAAGCGCTTTAAATAGGGATAAAGATATCAAAGTCACATTTTCAAAATTGCTTTAAACAGCAAATATCAAAATAGAATTCAACCAATGAAAATTAGCTGATTAAATGAAAAAGTGAGGTGATGATAATTAGTCAGTTTCATTTTTCGATTCACGGAAAAAGCATGCCATATTTTTAAACTACTTTAATGCATTGGAAGTTACGTGACAATTTTTAATTTAAAACTCTTCTTCCACTATATTTAGCGCTGTCATATTTCCTGAATTATATCCACCATATAGACTTACAATGAGAAGTTAAAGTATTTATCCGAAACAAAGGGGGAGGAAATCACAGGCTTAATTTTTTTTTTTTTTTTATTTTCAGATGTGAAATTTCAAATTGGAAATTCGAGTAAGGTTTTACCCCACATCGTCATACAGTGCTTCCCGCTCTCAATTTACCAAATTTTTGATAACACTGCCCACTTTTTTTGAAAAAAATTGCCCACTTGTGCGAGACTAGATTGCCCATAAAAAGTAAGAAGCTACTAGAATGGGCACCATTTGGGCTAATTTTGTTGTCGACCTTTTTTTTTTTTGCTACTTTCTCAAATAGAAACCATGTAACTGTTTATAGATGGTTGAAATAACCATACAACTAACAATAATTAAATATGTTCGTTCTGTTTTCCAATCAATTTAATAAAGTTAGAAAATACTTGCGTTAAGAAATCAATGCTTTCTCTGACTCAGTGCAAACCCTTTTTGAAAGCAGAAGCAGAATTTTTCCCCTTTCTATTTATCAAGGTACTATTATATGTCTATTTTAGATGCGGAAAGGGTTACAATGTGTGTTTTTTTATTTCAAGTATAGATATACGACCGTTAAAGTTATGCAAGAACATATGTGGATTATGCACATAATTTCTCGCTTTTGCGATATAGTTAACGTGTACGTACCTTCAAGTCCAAGACGTTCATTAAAACATGGCTAGTGCTGTTACTCAATATCTCGGCAACGGCACCAATAGGCAGTTCATTTATCTCTGATATTAAAATTATATTTGACGTGACAATAGCACCACTGTTATGAGTGAACACTTCAACCAGTCTTGTTTCGTTACTCAAGACATTCACTGCTAGAATACTTCTTCCCGAATAACAAACACCTTGATTACATGTTGCTTATCTTCAATAAGTGTCAGAAGTAAAATGATTTTAAAAGTGACCGACTTACAAGTTACGTAAAACCTAACCGAGTTGTTTAGATAGTAATATCGTGAAGTAACTAGAGCTGTAGGTTTAATTTTGACTATACAAAAACCTTGTGAATTGAATAGATAAATACTAGGTCACATCTGATATGTACTGGATGGAGCCGACAAATTTTTCTAGATCTAGGAAAGAGACATCACCCCTTCACAGAACTTCAAAAAAAGGCATATTCTAATCATTTATAGGGCATACTAATACTAATAAAAATGCATTCGATTTCGAGGTCTGCCGTTAGTAGCAGTAGAATTGACAGAAGGGTTAATTTTACTCGTTGCGACATTTTGACTATTTAGCTTGGGAGTCATTGATAAAGCAACATTAACTCGTTATATAATAATCTCTAGTTTTCTAGCACTTTGAAACTAAACTTCGCTTTTTGCAAGGTCTTCACATGCCTGATAATCTGAAAAAAACAAGCAATTATACCTAGCTTCAGATAGGATAAATTCAGGGGGGATAGTAGTATATATCATATGTAGTGCAAAAGAGTTTTTTTTTTTTTAATAAAAGATGGGTTGCTCTATGTAATTTTGTTATGTTCAAAACGTGTATGGCGTGAATTTATGTACATGTAAGAGCAAATAATAATATTGACAAGTTATGGAATATCTAAGCGACGTTCGATGTTCTACGATGACCTTCGTACTCTTCTTCATCTGTTGTAACGGTGTTGTATCCATGCAACTCACCCTCAAGTGCAACTTGTCCTTAATTTCTAGGGGAATTCTTAATGACAACTTGGTAGTACTACAAAAAATATCATATGAGATATTACATACGGCCACGCTTCTTGTACATTGACAAGTCATTATTACGTACCCAAAATCCAGTAAAGCCAATCATAGAGAGTATAGCAGAGATGTAAGGAACTATAATCATATGAGTGAGCACGAATGAAAATGGATTTATTCCATGCATTCCAACTTACGCCAGTAAGGGTGACATTTGTTCTGCACAGGAATAAATACAAATATAAGAGCACAATCTGTAAATGCTAAAATATAAACACAAAAACTAATGTTGCAACGATCGGTCTTTCACTATTTGGCTCACGTTTTCTTAATATCAACACTGCGAGTGCCATTAAAAAGTAGAACACCTGTATACACACGTGATTAGCAGAAGGACATTTAACACAAGCTTATACTACCGATAACTTACGTATATACAGGATAAGCTGCAAATTGAACAATGAATTGGTATACTGCACCTAGAGGAGGAGCCACTATGAATAGAATTGAAAGAATGTATTGTAAAAGATAGGCATTTACTGGACTTCCAATTTTGGGATTAACCTGACCAAAAACATGACCATATGGCAAAAGTCCTTGCCTTGCTACTTCTAAGATCACTCTATTTGTGTTTATTTTAATCCATGTACACGATGTGTTGAACAAATGAATTTGAAGCAAGACATATATTAGTATGACCATGCTAGCAAAAGCAAGAAGAACAGTATCTTGTGATACCAGTATTTTGCAACAACAACAGCATCTATTTAGACAAACGACGACGGCGGACGATCCAACTTTTTTATTGTTGCACGACGAGACTATTATTAATAGAGCTTATTTTGGCATTGGCTTATTTAAATGTCATCTTCTCTATTCTTTCGGCCAAAGGTAAGCGTTTACTTATTTCGTCACAAGAAAATACTCATTAAGTTATTTATTAGTGGGCAAAGATATTGATCAGTTTGGGATTCCATTCATCTAGATTGACAGCTACCTACTTGCTAAAAAAGTCATACAACAGCCACAACATGTATTCATCGCTCAGCACGCTTGTCTTGCTATCATAGCTTCACAAATAAAGAAACTTCGCAATTTATTTGACCAGAAGTTGGTCAAAGTATTTGTATGATATAGTTAATTTATTTTCGCAGACTTGGTCAAATTAGCCTGAAACACCTGGCCAAGCAAGTCTCCTTTTTATGGGTAACTTAGTCTCAATTGAGAGTGGAAGCACTGTAATATCCATGTCCCAAACCGTGTATTTATCATCCCCATAAAATGCTTACGCGCTCTCATGCCATATGGTGTCTACATATGCATCGACAACTACAAATGCCTCAACAAAACCCGATCCGACGTCTTTTCTCTTGAACAAGCTCCCATCTAACCGCAAACAACCTATTTCTCGTGCTACTCAAATTTCCTCTACAACTTTTTCTGCCTGGAAAGTTAGGTGTCCTAAAACTTGCCTTATTTTATTTGAACTAGACCATCTCCATCATGGTAAACTCCCTTCGAAAGCTCCCGCTCTTGGTATGAAGCTGTTAACTTTGTTATATAACTCTCGAATCTAGTATTTGTGATATATCTCTCTTTTTCCTCTTCCCTTCTTCTTCGTTTTTACCCTTTTGACTATCAAAAGGTTTTTTAGTACTCTTTACTCCCTTTTTAGAAAGGGCCGGGGCAATGCAATACCTTGGTATTATGTGCCCAATTTGGGTCATCTTAAATTTTTATAAGAAAAAATCATCTTTAATCGTAATATCCATGTATCTTCATCATCGCTTTAAATACTTTGTACGCTGCTTAAACATATAAACATAAAGTAATGGAAAACCTACCAAACATAGCGCAAAAAGATTACAAATCGTCATCAATATGAATAAAGAACTCGATACTATACCTGGAGTATATAGTAACGTCGCAATAGCACCTACAGCTATGTAAAAATGGTTATCTAGTTTTTTCATTTGCCTTGCGCACTTATAGCATAACATCATTTCAGAGAGAAATCCCCATGGAAACAATATAATGAAGGCATTATATCTTGCCCATCGCGTCACTGTTCCTTTAAATGGTTGAACATGATAACCGAATCGAATCATCTCAGCTATTGACCAAGAAAGCAACATACTTGTGAAAGACCAATATCCAGATATTTCAGGCACGCTATAAGATACTCCCCACGTTAAAAACAGTCGCGAAAGTAATTGTATCGTGGTAGGTATCAAGGGTGCTTTTACAAGTCCAAGTAGAACGTGTATTGGCTAATAGTAGTTAAAAAGTTTTGACAGGCACAGTTATTAGTATTGTTATTATGTATTACACATGCCTGCTACATACTTCTAATATAGCTGCTGTTTGGACTTTACAAAAAACAGGGAAAACAGTAGCGTAAACCGATCGATAATCCCCATGATTTTTGAGAATTTGTGAAACGGTCAGATACAATACTGAAGACCATCCTAGTAGTGATGAGAGATTATAAAAGTCAAGGTATTTGGATAGAACAAAGTTGTCCTTGTTATTTTTAGTAGTGAGCATTACTTGTAGAAAGAGTGTTTTATATATCGTTGCTAAAACATCCTTTAAATATATATTTCTCCTGCATGTAGTAACAATAGCTTTTTGGGTAACGGATATGCATGATATTTAATATGGACGATGTTGGTATTCTCTGCAAGACGATGCTCTGTTTATTCTTTCTTTAATGTTTGTTGAGTGGGTCTCAAGTAACAAATTGGACCAAACCAATGGAGTTTGTACTCTTTCTTTTCTTTATCCAAAACAGGAACTAACCATTCGCAATACACAATGTAGTAATAAACACCTAAACCTGTACCAATATGCCACCATCCATGAAGCTATTTACTCCTTGTATTAAGATAAAACACACTATTTCATCTTTTTTTTTTTTTTTTTTACCTCACTAATAGCTCCTAAGAATAAAGGTACAGTATGTCTCCATGATCTCAGGTGAGGGCAAAATTGGTTATCTATATTCCAGAGAACAAATGCAGCAATGAAACCAGCGGCAGCAATCCAAAGCAAGAATTGTAAGCGAGGCTTTTCGTAAGTATAGCTGTCTGGTACTTTTTTGAAAAGCGAAATTGATTTGAAAACTACACCGAATACCAATAATGCATAAGACACCTGGTGAAATACAGGATTGTTGATAATAATGTATGAATACGTGACAACTGCAGAGTAAATAGCTAAACTTAAAGGTATCGCAATGCTGCATTTGTTATGGTGATCAGCAAGGAACCTAAGCATGTCACGTTAATATGACAGGTCTTTGTTTTAATTGACAATCTTTTTTACGTTAGCCATAAAACCAAACTTGCAACATAAATCACTAAAATGACCAAGATCAGTAACATAAATATGCATGCAAATAGCTCCCTTACTTGGTAGTTCATCCAGCAATTGCATTTCGTATTGAAGTGTCATGTGGAAGCACCATCTATGTAAATAAAGTGTGTATTAGCGTTGTGCCTGAAACCACATCTCTAATAATTAAAATTACGCACGAGCCAAAACCAACAAAAATAACTCCTATGTAAGCAAGGATAAAAGTTTTGCTTGAACCATTTCTAAGGATATTGTAAATGCCAAAAAGAGACAAAAACACTATTTCGTATCATTAGCGCCCTGTTTTTCTTTTCTTTATGTCTCTAATCATTACTTGCCATAACTTAAATTTGTTGTTGTGTTGAAAAACTCTGCTAGATAGGGTGATACAGTGTAATTTTCCTTTATCATATGTAAGTTTTCGGTTAAACCATAATACTGATACTATGACTTACTTCACACCAGTCAATGGTAGATGTACTGTTATATTATAAACATGTCAACAAGTTAATTTTCGACATTAGTTGAATTCATTTCGAATAATAAAAAAAAAAAAACTTACATATCGCCCCAATAGTTATCAAAGGCCATTCTGTCTATTATAATAGATTAAAAAATAATATGAGAGGGAAAAGGGGTCCTAGTTAGTATATCCGCCTCTCTTTTTTAATTGCGTGCTTTAAAAAATCACATCATTAAACGTGTATAAGTGTCTCGCATTTTTTGATAAAGCAGCAAGGTGTTACACACATAGAAAACATTCAATCTAAGCCATCTTATCAATGATAGTGCTGGATACTATAATACTCCATAAGACTACTAGTATATTCAATTATCTATCATATATATCCCCGCTAGGAGGTAATTATTTAATTTCAATGAGGTCCTTGTTTTCTGCATACAACTATAGGAAAGCTAGTAAGCAGACGCTTCACAATCTCCATTGAAGCAAATGCACGCGTCGATATACTCTTTCCATAACAGTTCGTGGCCAAGAAACTTTCCTTCGTTATTTTGGCGGTATAGACACCAGCTTCAAGCTTCACCTCGAAACTTTATTCTTTAAAAGAGACACATATATTTATTATCTCTCCAAACTAAAAATACAATTTGCTAGAGAATGTAGAAGAAAAAGATGTTTATGAGAGCATTCTCCACCTCCGACTTTATTAGGTTGAGGAATTAAGAATGTTTTGACAAAGACAAGTAGACAACGATTTACTTTCTGGACTCTATCAAAGAAACAACACCCTACATAAAAAGACGGACATATCAAAATCAAGGAGATATTCCAGTCAAATAGGTGCTCTTCTTTTAACAATTCTATTCATTGGTAATCTCTTTAATGCCGTGGTCATGGAAACGATATCAATCTGTCAAAAGGCAAGCATTTGTTCAGAGGACTGACTCTTTTCTATGTACGACACATTACACAAAAGTTTGTTGTTGTCATTGAAGATATTAATAATCAAACACTTCAAGAACAAGAAAATCAAGTTCGTGATACTCGCTGTTTATTCATAGAACGAAGCTCATCTACTTGGTGATGATAAGTCTCAATAATGAAACATTTAAATTGATTTCCAAGAAGCCCATGAAGAAGTTGCTTTGACAATAGAGAAAAAAGATGTGATTTGTCATCAGGCAAGCTTGTTGGGCATACCAAACAATTTAGGACTTCAAAAGCGTATATACCGTCTATTAGAAGACTCTATTAACTAACAAGAGACTGCTACAATTTGGTTATTATTAATTTTCAAATTCCATTCTTGCACATCACCAATAAACTTGATTCATAAAAACAAGATAATATTACGTTGAATTAAGCATTTTTCAACTAACCCATGAGTATTCATACAACATTAAACAAAAGTACCCTATCTTAATAATTGGTGAGCGCTACAGAGGCTGTGTAGATCTTGAGAAACTTTTGTTGTTTGTTTGAGTCGGGAAGACAACTAATATGTGGTGCAAAAAAAAAAATTCTTTCTTAAAAAAGAAGGTTATGTAGTGACTCATTTACATACTGTTTTTTAGTCAGCCAATCAAATAGCTCCATATAATTTTAGAAGCCCTGGTATAAATAAAAAACAAAAAATCTTTTTTTTTCTACTTTTTCTTTTTTCCATTAAAGGTTCCCCTTTTTTTTTTAAATATATTTCCATTAATTCCTGGGTTTCTGGTTCACCCTCTCACTGCTATCTATTTACACCTGCTCTCTAATTACTAAAACTTCTTAAACCCTTTTAAACCTTATTACTTGTTTGTGCTATCTATATTCCGTTTTTTAACGATGGCCTTCACTGCTTAAATTACTAACTGTTCGATCTCGAACTAACATACACCGGAACCACTACATATATTTTTTCTCTATTCTAACCCCCTACTCAATAACAAATTAGCCAACCATGGTTAAATACAACTTACTACAACAATGTTTACTCGAAAAGAAAAAAACTTGCAAAACTCGAAAACCTTTATTACGATTACCCTTGTGAACTCCCTTATCTAAAATAATAATTATCCTTTAGTAATAACTACTCTCTCAAGTAAAACAAAAACAGAAATCAACAAAATAAAAATGTCTCTCACTCGCCCTACTCCTCTCGACTCAAAGATGAATCAAGACGTATTATCTCAACTCTATCAATCTTTCTCTCCTGCTATGGGTACTGCCACCCCTGCACTTGATTCTCACTCAGTGTTTGATGAGTGGATCAAAAACGATTTTGTCGCCGAGTACAGTGCTAATTCCTCACCGGAAATTGCTACTCCTCTCGATCAATTTCTCTCCTCTCCTCCTTTCCAAGCCAAGGATGATTTGAACAGCACCAATATGTTTGACCTCTTCAACATGGCCACTGCTACTAACGTTGCTCCTGAACTTTCTTCTGCTACCATTACTTCAAGTAACGATAACAACTTGTTTGGTGATATCGGAGATTCTCTTCCTGCTGCTTTAGCTGCTTTGGCCGCCGTTGCTGCGCCCACAAATGTGTCGCCTGACCGTATTAGTGCAACCACTCCTGCTTTCTCTGCTGGTCCCGGTCGTTCTCGCAAGAGACAAGTCCCCGAAGGTGTTGATGAAGCTGCCCTCAAGCGTCAAAAGAATACCGATGCTGCTCGTCGCTCTCGTCAACGAAAGGTACAAAAGATGGAAAGTCTTGAATCCCGTGTTGCTGAACTCGAGAAGAACAATGCTAACTTGCAAATGCGTGTGGCGGTTCTGGATTCAGAAAAGACAAACTTGAAAGCGAAGGAATCTTCCTACGAGAGCCGTATTAAGGTTTTAGAAGAGCAATTAGCTGAAGCTCATAAAGCTCTTTCTAACCGTTCTTAAATCCCAATTTATCATCATTTTTTTTTTAGACTGCAATCTTATATTTCACTTTATTTTTCCTTTTTATAATACTATATTAATTATCATTGAATGCAACATCACAATTTTGAATAAAAACCTCATAGCTGAAAATCATAGAAGAAAGTTGTTTACTTTTCGAGTATTGTTTAGGCTTTAATATAATCAATCGAAACAGACTAATATTATTATATCAAACTTTTAAACTCTTCTAATTTATGTCCTTTCACTCTAGAATAAGCAATAGTCCAATAACGATTTGTCTGCAACAGCAACTCGGTCTTTCTTCTTAATTTTTCACTCAGAATAAAATAATGCTTGCGCTTTGTAAAGTCAAATCGTTTACACAAGCAAGCAGATACTATTCAACCTTTGCAGTAGGCTATTCAATTTAATACAATGAACTATCAAATACTAACCCTCGCAAAAGAAATTAGGTATATCGCAACTCACATGTCAAAATCTCAAGAAGCATTTCAATGTGACACAGCCAACAATAGCACAAGAGCAGCTCATTCCCATCATGATCAAAGAAAAGCGTGATTTACTTTTGAGAGATCGTACAGGAACAGGAAAGACATTTGGCACTACTCTTGCATTATCATCCCTTGTACCTACGCACCTCAAGCTTAATACAAGTGTTCGATCGCTTTACATTGTCCCTAATCAACAGCTTGCTTTTCAGATCGGTGATTGGATGAGTCGATTAACAAATAGCAATGAGCAGGTTCAAATCATGGCTAGTAATAACGATTCTCCAGTTGATTCAGTTCCTCATACTGTAATTGGAACACCTGGACGAATTCTTGATCTTGTCATTCAAGGACAATTACCCCTGTCTTCATTAGAGCGGTTGGTACTGGATGAAGCCGATCAAGCTCTTTCATTACCTACTCGTTACGCCACAAAACGACAACGAATTAAGCGTATAAACCACCCTAAACCAGCCGAACTGCTGCTCGATCAACTTTCAAAACAAAAGCATCAAACGCTCATTTCGTCTGCTACATTAAATAGACCTTTGCGTTTTTTTCTTACCAAACAGAAAGGCTGGTTACATGAGCCTCTTTTTATTGACCTCGTTCAAGGCTCTCAATTGGACAACACACGTAATGCCACGGTTCAGCACCACTGTCTAGTAGTATCGGATGACAGTATCCGAAATATCCAAACCAACAAAGAGTTGTTATTGACTCAAAAAAAAGCAAACTTTGAAGACCTGGATGATCGTATGATTGAAAGTATTGCTGTTCTACAGGAAGTGGAGCCTGTCCATAATGGTGTCTTATTCATTGACTCAACAATGAGTGTTTCTTCATTGAAACAAAAGTTAGCTGAATACAATGTGAATGCACAAGATATAAAGGAATATACGCCAGATTCAAACACTTTGTGGATCGCAACCGAATTTACAGCAAGAGGTGTAGATATACCAGGTGTCTCTCATGTTTTCATCTTGGGTAAGCCTGCTTCACCAACGTCCTATTTACATATGGCAGGAAGAACAGGACGTTTGAGTCCCAAGGGTTTCGCTCAAGGAAAAGTGATTAATTTGATTAGAGAAAATGGCTGGGCAGAGTCAAAGATGCTAAACATGTATGAACTTTTAAATATCCCTGTACAGATTTACGAAAACGTAGAATAGATAATATATACACGCTTCCCCTCTCGTTTTTCTTGCTTCTTTCCTTTATTATTAAAACTTATCTAAAGTAGTCTTTTCTAGAAATCAACATCCATGCCTCCGTGATGATCCATTGGATTCATAGCATCAATATCATAACCTGATTGCGTTGCCTTTGCATCTTCAAATGTACGATGACGAATGACTTCCATGTCAAATTTATTTTTCAACGTGTTCACTTCAGATATGAGTTCTGAGGTGGCGTCTTTCAAAGCTTTTCCAGGAGAAGTACCTGGCACTGTTTGTACTTTGATTACAAAGTTGTGTTCAAGAGGGTGAGGTACTTTATAACCAGCAAATAACACTCTAGGATCTTTTAATAATTGACTGTCATGATAAACATAATGTTAAGCAACGGATCATCATCTTATTCATAATGCCCTTTCGCTTACCCTCTTAAAATATTTCCAAGCGTATGATCTTCACGTTCAATTGTAAATGTGGCAGCATTAGGAATCTTTGTATCGACTTCCATCTCTACTCTTTTGTTTTGTTTTTTTTTTTTTTTTGAAAAGTTAAAATTAGCAAGTTGATCTAGTCATTAGTTGATTCTAATTCTTTACTTCTTTTTTCCTTCAGGGATAACAAATAATTCATAACGTTCAGGTGCGTTCATATCGTATGTCTATATAATATATAAGAAGAAAAAAAGTTTTTTTTTTTTTTTTTTTTACTGCGATACAGTTAAAAAAATTTTGAATAAAATGGAAAAATTATATAAGTATTTTTTATTTTGTACAGAAAATCTAATCTAAGTCGTCTTTTTATTTTGGTTAATATAACCAATACCCATACAGGTCATAAGGATTGTGTCGTTTGATTCATCAGGCTGAATCTTGAATGACACGCCAAAAAATGACTTGATATCGCGCAAATATTGAATACTATTGACGCCAGTTTTAGTACAATTGCATATAAAAAAGTAACAAACTTACGTAAATGCAGTGAGTTCACCAACTCTAATTTTGCTAACATCTTCAGGTGCTAATATCATTAACAATATATTCAACCATTGACTGGTTGTATCCACACAGCCTCCTCTACGGATTTCATTTAGTAATAATTTAGACGCTACGACACCAACATCTTCAGGTGTTTGACCAGGCTCAGCTGCTTTTTCTGCTGATAGTAAAACATCTGTATTTGATTCGGCTACTAATGACAAGGCAAAACCAGGCGACCTATTAAACGATTCATAAGTATACGCTCTCTACTTGGCGTGGTTTTTCATTATCTTACTTTCCACTTTCAGCGCCCTTATACACATCTGTATAAATATAAATGTCTGGGATATATCTATTTAATAATGAACGAGCTGATTCCACTAAACGATTTGCTGTTTGAGGAGAAACACGTGTACAGTAAGCAATACCACGGACTCTCTTAATGCGACCTTCATTTATAAACTGAACTGGTTTTAACTGACGAACTGGCATACAAGAAAATACAACTTCACCACCACCCAAAGGAGGGGCGCCTCTCTTTGTAATTTTTAATTCCAAATTTTGATCAACGCCGTATCTCTTTAGCTGTGGTAGTAAGACAGTGCGAATGATGTCCACCTAAAAAAAAAAAAAGAAGTAGAGTGTTTAAAATAGTTTCTTAAACTCTTTATCGTCAACTACTTACTGAGGGATCAACGTGATCTGTAGTGATGCCTTCTAATGTTAGGACAAAGGGCTTTTTCGAAAAAGGTGCAAGTGCAATCATAGGTTCCAAATAATAACCAATGCTTCTGTCAGTTCCACAATCGTGTTCAATACGGCCACCTTCAATAGCGCCAGGTCTATATAGGAGAGAAGTACCTAAAATAAAACAAAAAGATCAGTAAAAATGTCAATATTTTTTTATATCGAAAAGGAAGCATACCGGTATAACTAATTTCAATAACAGAGCCGTTCGTCACTTTTTCTAATAATCGAAGGAATTTCATTTCAAATTCTAAATGAAAAGGTGGGACTTAGTCTTGCATTTGTTGATTATTTGAAGCTGTTAAAATACCTCTTAAACCGGGATTCTCGTCATCGGATCTGATCTTTTCAATGCGAACAGGCTTGCCACTTAAGGTAGCAAGCACAAGTCGCTGTCTGAGATAATTGTAGCCTTCGAATCTTAATAGTTTGCTCATTAGGTGTCAACCAAAGTAAAAAACAAGTGGATTTTTTTTTGTAAATTTTGGATTCTCTGAATGGAAAAAGGAGTCACGGCAGACTTATGCGATGCAAATCAGTGGCTTATTTGTATTTGAGAAAGTAAACATTTACTCTTCCCTTTAGCCTTAAAACTAATTCCATTAAACAAAACTCTAAAGCAAGCATTGCATTTAGGTATAAACCCCCTGTATTCTTATTACATGTATTCATTGTATGCGAAAGTAAATCAAAGTATAACACGTACTATACACTTTTCTGCATCTCTATAGCGTTATCAAAGGCCATTAAAGGTACGGATAAAACAGACAAAACTATAGGCATTTCTCGAGCTCTTCAATTTGTTCTAAATCAACGCTATAGATATACTTTTCTTTTACAAGCTCCAAGATTGTATTTTAACCAATTGAATTCAGCTAAATATACGTCACGAATTTTGTAATTTTTTTTTGAGAGCTCTAAAAAAAAAACTCTTTCTATAATCCAATCAACATAATCTAATCACACACAATGACTATTGGCGTCCCAATCAAGCTTCTTCATGAAGCACAAGGTCACATCATTTCTTTGGAATTAAAAACAGGCCAACTTTACCGTGGCAAGCTATTAGAAGGTTTGATGTGAGCATTTTTAATTTCTTTATTGATTCTAATCGCGTTATAATCTTGTAGCTGAAGACAACATGAATATCCAATTAAAAGACATTACAGTAACTGCTCGTGATGGAAGAGTTTCACAATTAGATCAAGTTTACATTCGTGGATCTCATGTTCGCTTTTTCATTGTACCCGATATGTTGAGAAATGCCCCCATGTTTGAAAGAGCCGGTCCTGGTGGACTTAAGGGAAGAGGTATTGGTTTAGGTAGAGGTAGAGCCACTGTTGCACGTGCTCAAGGTAGAAATTGCATTTACGCCATCCTGATTAATGTGAACTAACCTTGATGTCTTTTTTTTTTTTTTAGCCAGAGGAAGAGGTCGTGGATTCAGAGGAGGACGTGGTGGACCCCCACCAGGCAGATACTAGACGGCTTTTTTTTCGAATTTTAATCGACAAAATGTTAATAAACGACTTCACGTAAATTGCAAAACTCAAAGCATGCTTATTCAACTCTTTTTCTACCATAAATAAATCACACACTTTTGTAACGTTAGGTGACGAGATTACTTTTTGGGCCTGTTTTCTCTACTATTTTAGCAAACGGTGGGATTCATAGCGTGTATACTGAATTTGGGAATACTTGGTCAGTTCTGATTGTCCACTTATACTATTGAAGTTTAAAATATAATACAACATGGACTAGTGCAGATGATTGTTCCCGGAAGACGCCTAAACTGTTTACTTCAGACTGATGCCTTCACTTAAGGGCACAGCTTGTATATCTGACAGCATGTACTATAGATATACTCAATGTATAGGAAGCTATAGCGTTAATGTTCAATAGACATCATGGCCTTGAGTTGTGGGGTAGATAACTCTTTTCTAGCTCTGCTCTCATCTTTGAAGCTTATGAGTGTGCTTAAAGCATCTAATACAATGTTTGAATACTAGCTAAGAAATTAGGAATTCTTAAATTGCACTTTATTTATATGCATTTTGTATACAAGGTGTGCTGTCTACATGTATTATTGTGTTGCTGGTTGGTGTTTAGAGCAATTTGACGTCATTTATCTTGTCCATTCTTGATAAAATATTACTTCTTTTAGCGTGCTTAGTTGTAATGTAGCCATAATCATGTATTTTATGTATCTCAACTACCAAAGTAGTGTATGAAGGAAAACATCCGTATATACATATCCAAAACTCTTTCATTAACCGTTACATTGTAACTGTTGTAATTACCTTGGAAGCATCGTCGCACTATGTATTTAGACAGCTTGCATAATAAATAGAATCCGATATAAAAACAAGCTTTTAATGAGCTAGGGATGTACAAATATATGCTAGATGGGAGCACGCTTTCTTCTGAAAACTATACAACGGTTGTTTATGTAACTACTTGGTGTCTCTTCCCATTTGTTCCGTTACTGCTTTGTATGGTAAAATTTTAACAAGAAACCATTTAGTCAAAGAGTGTATGTCACTTTGACATTACATAAAACTATCATTTTCTCTAATGTTATAAACGTATAACACAACTGCTTTATTCATCAAAAACTGCATTCACAGAAGGAGCAAAGGTGGACTCGGGTTGTACAGTAGCTCCGGTAGACTCGGCTGGCGTTTCCATGGACGTGTTTACCTGAGTTGTGTAGAGAGTAGAATCAGTCGATGGAGCGGATTGATGATGAGTATCTTTTTCTAATTGATATCTTGTTCCTTGACAAGCAAATGCTCTTGTGAAAATAGCTCTTGACACGAATCTTTTGGAGGTAGCGGATAAGGTAGGACGAGCGACATGATTAACGATAGTATTATTCATTCTTTTCTAGTTACAGTATTAGAGTTCTTGATGTTAAAGAAGAAAAAAATGCTGTTCACGAAGAAACAACTATTTATGCCCTATGATTTTAAAAATATCCAAAACCTTCTTAGCATAAATTTAAAATGCGTTTCATGTGATTAAACGGTCCTAGGTTAATAGAGAGAACTCTAAAAACTCAACAAGGATTTTTCCGGCTCTTGGCTTATATAGTGATCAAGTGTTTGGCAATTATGCGTCTGTTCGGGAAGGACCCTAAGCCACAACTTTTCTGCCACCCCATTTTTATATAAGCAAAAGCATCCTTTCGTGACAAACCTTTTTTTTTTATGTCAAGCTGTCTATTGCCTTATCGTTTTACAAATATAAGTTAAAGACTTCAATGAATAGTATGACATATCGGTTTAGTTAAAGTACATGAAATAATTATCAGGTCTTTAACCTGCTTAAAAAAGTTTTACTAGTATTAAAGTATATCGTATTGTAGGTGACTTTCACACACTATTCATTTATTTGTGTCTGCGTTCTAACAGTAGTGAGCTGTAATCAATAACAACACGTCCTGAAAGAAATACCACCTTTTATAATATATATGGTTGCTATTGTAATACGGAGTGTAAAAGCATCATAATTGAAGAGGGAATACAACGTCAATAAAAAACATTTTATATTTACCGATTTAACCTAGTTTTACATTTTACAATTCTCCAACATTTAAACAGTAATCACATTTATAGATTACTAATGGATGCTTCAAATACACACCGCCACTGCAGTCATTGCAAAGCTTACCGCCCTGTTAGTTTTTTTGCTTCGACTACTCGCAGCGCACCTTTTCGCACATGTTCTATTTGTCGCTATAGACAAACTCCTGTATTGATTAACCAAAACCTCATAGTGGATATTGAACAGTTTTTACAATCATATCCGAATGTTGAAACCGTTAAACTTGGTGGTGTGGAGTGCGTTTCTTCTATCTACAAGTACAAAGGATATGTTAGATGCGAAGAACTTGCAGACTTGGTAGAAAACGATGCCGCTGATAACGCCGAAGCCTACAAACGTATTGCAAAGCAGTACATAGCTTTAGTTGAATCTTGTGATGGGTATGGGTACTATATTAGAAACATTGGTGTGCCCAAAAGACAAAGCAAAGTGTCTTTTTCAGCCTATTGTATTCAAGATGCGCGCATCCAAGCGCAAGAAACTGAAGAAAATGCTCGTAAGAGAAGATGCCGTAGAATGACCACCTATGAGTGCAACGGTGTCATTCACGGTGTCATTGACTTGACCAACAAGTGTGTCCACCTTGACATCGATCACAACAAAATTGTGCACCACCCTCTTCCCAGCCAACGAACACTACGATGCTCAAACTAACAGTTTCATTAGAGAGTTTATCCGTGAGTACGTTAACAGCCATAAAAAGTCCAGTGCCAATAATAAAATACGTAGAGTTTGTATTTGCTATTTTTACCAGCTAATATGCTGTATTTATTATATGATATTAGCAAGCATTGTATTTCGAGTGTAATTTAATTCGATTTTTTCGATAAATATGTGCAAACATCACAGTTAGTGCGCCGAAAGAATCTTTAATATATGACCTTGTGAAAATCTGCCATTATCATCAATATCTATTATAAGGGCCTGAAGTTTCTAACTGGAGTAGCGCCATATTTTCTACTGCAACAAGAGCATCTGTACTATACCCGCGCATGGTAAGTTCACTAGCATTATATTTTGTGTCTATGAACCCCCAGACCCGTCTAATCAAATCCCTTTCTTCCTGATTAGTTGGCAGGGGTCAGCATGTGACGAAAAGGTCTACTGCTTGCTGGAGAGTCATCTTCAGCCAATACATGTCTCTACTTTCGTACGGATTGACTATTTGGTTGTTTAAATGCAGAAAAATATTTTTGATATTTGTAGTTTTTGGAAATTCCTTCAGAAAACTTTGCATATTGTCCGGGAACTCAATGCTCTTTGTTGTTTGGGTCAGAGTTCTTATTCCCTGAAGCTCTTCTGGAGAAAATATATCAATCCAATGTGCATCATCAGCATCTAGTATTAATGAAAACGCAGGGCTAAAAACATTGTTACAAGGTGATTTAAATAAGTATAGATAACACGCCTACTGTTCATATTCTAAGCGTGAAATGAAATATTTCATTATGACCTCTATGTATCTTCCTGAAGAAAACTGCCAGTTGTTGGTGAGATTACTGTACATTTTTCTGATCTCTTCTTTCTCGACAAGGGCTAGATAATTTTTGTCCTAATTTACTTGTCTGGGTTTGAGTCTCATTTGTTGTGTCTGATGCCGTTTCGGTGGTACTGGATGAAGCGGACAGTCTCCTGTTTTCAACGAGCTTGTATATAATGAACCAGATGTCATTTTTTGTATTAAGTTTAAGGACAACACTTGAAGCGCTTCAAAATTCCACTTCAAAAACTCCACTCAGAAATTCGGATCTTGTTATCTTCACACGTTCATGACACACAGTAAAGGTATAAGAAGACTATAACAGTTATTAAAGACAGTTCAAAACCAAAGGTTCTTGTATAACTTCTTTCTTTTTTTTTTTGCAGTACATACATGAAAAAAAGGAGCCATAATAACAGCCCCTGTTTATAAATGATAAAGAAGGAATGTTGCCAAATTGTGGGCTTTGTTATTTCTCTTTGTTCTATGACGGTTGGTTTATTATTGTGAGAAATAGGGTTCATTGTCTCAAAAACAGCCAAGTATACAAAGGAAGCCTTTATTAATTTCTTCCAACGATCTAAACGTATCAGGTTTCTTCCAAATAACCAAATATAGCCAATGGAGTTTCCATAACGTTATAGTTACAACCTTAATCAAAATTTCAAGATGAAGCTTACAAACCGCAAAACATTTATTCAAAATTGATATTGATCGATTGGCAGACTATGCCGATTTGTCTAAAGCCATGAAATCAATGTTAGGACATTGTCATGTCTGCGCCTCATGAGCGCCACAACTTAAAAATTGTATGCCCTCAGCTTCTTTAATTCCTTAATATTATTAAATATTATTAAAGCAGTTATTGCACTCATAATATGTACCAAAAACCAAGCAATTAATAATTAAGCATCAAGATTGGTAATTAATGATGGCCCACTGCGCAGGCACTTTCCAATTGACAAAGTGTTTAGAAAATCTTCCTACGTGCTTAAGAGGAAAAGACTTTACAAGTGTCAGCTTGAAAATTGCCCTAAGCTGCTGCTCTATTAGATTGAGCTCAGGAGACGCTATAAACTGTTCATATCCTTGCTTCTCCCTGTACGGCATAATCCGAGTCAAAGTCGTCAAGTGAGATAGAATAACCCCTTCATCCCAATCCATAGCATCGTTTCACTACTTA
Organism: Mucor indicus B7402; assembly: GCA_000697295.1. Classification (NCBI taxonomy): domain Eukaryota; kingdom Fungi; phylum Mucoromycota; class Mucoromycetes; order Mucorales; family Mucoraceae; genus Mucor; species Mucor indicus. Next base: position 45,229 of record JNEK01002407.1, read on the forward strand.
TTGATTAATTATTTCTACTTTGGCCGTCTTTATAATAACTAAAAACAAATACAGTGTGTGTGTGGGGGGGGGAATGAACGTTAAAAGAAACAGTTTTTACTGGAGACTCAAAAGCCATCCTAGTTTTTTTTTTTTTTTTTTTTTTTTTTTCAAAAAAAGGGCCCTTTAGTGATTGGAGCGACTGTTGTACATTCATTTGCTTATTCAAGCTCAAAATATAATGCTTACTTAATATTCGGTAGAACTATTTTATCTTCAGATGTTAGTGTTCTATACATGTTTCCCTTAGGGTCATTTTATTAGCCTGTAACTTATATCTAGTAACAATTAGTGCCTGATGTAAGCGTCATTGAGGTACGTTTCCGCAGATGTCATCATAACCCTTTATTTTTTTTTTTTTTTAAGAAATAAAAATTGCATAAATATTACGTGATTCCTCAAAAATAAAAAAAAAAGAGGGGAAATTGTTTGTCCTTGACTTGCATCTTTAATCTTACGTAATTTGTGTTTTTAATAGGGGGTTTTGACAATGGACTTTTCCTGGTAGAAAAACAAAGTGAATGAATTTCAAAGAAAATTGTTAAAAGGCCTTAAATAAGAGATTAGATACCCTTAGTCTCTAATATAGCTCTAAACTGTGAAAATCTATGTTCAGTATTAGGGAAACTGTTTTGCCAGATAGGATAATCCACCACTTAAATTTAACCTTAACCCATGAGATTGTGCAGGAATGATTTTTGCCTATAAAAGCAATGCTTTTTTTTTTTCTTCTTTTTCTTTTGTCATATAGATTTTTACCCTCTTTATAGATAAATGCCTGAACCTAAACCAATTGAACTATATTCCACCAACTACTTTTTAGCTTGTACATTAGGCGGTATTTTAGCTTGCGGGTAAAAAATATACACACTTTCAGATAAGATGTAGATAATTAATGATATTGTAGACCAACACACTCCTTAGTAACTCCATTAGATGTTGTTAAATGTCGTAACCAGGTAAAATTAAAAGATAAAAGCAGTGCCATCGTGTATATATTAAAAAATAAAACAAAAGGTTAAACCCGGGCTCTACAAAGGTGTGTTTGATGGTTGGAAAACCATTGCCAAAACAGAAGGATTTCGTGGTATCTACACAGGTGTAGGTCCTACTGCCATTGGTTACAGTTTCCAAGGTGCAGGCAAATATGGTCTCTATGAAGTCTTTAAATACAAATATTCCAACGCTGTTGGTGAAGAAAACGCTTTCAAATATCGTACCTTCCTCTACCTTGGTGCATCTGCATCAGCTGAATTTATTGCTGATATCTTTTTATGTCCTTGGGAAGCACTCAAGGTTAGAATGCAAACCTCAATGCCTCCTTACGCTAAAACTACATCCGAGGGCTTCAAGAAAATTTTGACTTCTGAAGGCGTTCATGGTTTCTACAAAGGTCTTGTTCCTCTTTGGTGCCGTCAAGTACCTTACACTATGGTTAAATTTGCCTCATTTGAAAAGACTGTCGAATTACTTTACAAGACATTTTTGCCAAAGCCCAAATCTGAGTACAGTAAAGGTACACAGTTGGGTGTCAGTTTCGCTGGTGGTTATATTGCAGGCGTTTTCTGTGCTGTCGTCTCACATCCTGCCGATGTTTTGGTTTCCAAATTAAATAACTTACCTGAACCTGCTCCTGGAGAAAAACAAATCTCGACAAGTGAAGTCATTAAAAAGTTAGGTATGCGTGGTCTTTGGAATGGACTTGGTCCTCGTATTTTTATGATTGGTACTTTAACTGCTCTTCAATGGTTGATCTATGATACCTTTAAGGTTCAAGTCGGCCTTCCCACCACCGGTGGTCACTAAACAATCTAGAAGTTATCGCAGCAATATTATTTATTAACTCTAACATCTGTACGTACTGTATAATAAACATTCTTTTAATTATTAACATTTATTTCGATGTTATGTGGGGGATATCGGTGGCTTAAACGTTAATCTTTTAAAGTATACTCATCATTGAATATATAATGCTATTACTACTTATTGTGACACTGACAAAAGAAAAAAAATGAGTACCTTCCAGGCACCTTGACAGCAAATCTCAAAAGCTGTTAAAGCTAACTTTTCACTCGCTTTGACTCAATCTTTCTGCTGAATCAATAGTATATTATATTCTTACTGGCAAGATTTCTTTTTTTTTTTTTTTATTGTATGACATTTGAAGACAAAATAATTTAGGCTTCGATCTTGTTAGCCTTGTTGGCACGACGTTCACGGAGAGCCTTGTTCTTGGCACGGAGGACATCAGCTTGTTCAGCGAGAGTCTTAGCACGGACCTTTTCAGCCTTAGCCTTGTGAATGTGTTCCATCAAGACACGCTTGTTCTTGAAACCGTTACCCTTGGACTTGAGGTAAAGGTGGTGGTACAAGTGCTTGTCAATCTTACCAGCTTCTCTGTACTTGGCGAGAAGACGACGGAGGACACGCATACGTCTCATCCAAATAACTTGGCTGGACATACGAGCATCAGCAGTACCCTTTCTCTTACCGTAACCCATGTGACGACCGTTACGCTTGGCAGCAGCACGTTCAAGAACACGGAAACGAGATTGAGAGATCTCGGGCTTGCGGATGATGAGACCGTCCTTGATGAGCTTACGGATGTTAGCACCTATCAATTGCAAACATCAGTTATCTCCTCAACTAATACAAGCGAATGAAAAAAGGGTAGAAAAACTTACGAGAGTTGGCGTTGGAGATCTCATTGACTTCATTGGGATCTAACCAGATCTTTCTTTGACCACACTTGAGGACGGAAGCAGCGAGACGCTTTTGAACGAGCAAACTGACCCTATTAGTTTCCACAAAATATCAGTATCCAAGTTTCGTACACTATAAAAGTAAGCATTACATTTTTAAAATCGACTAAAGCGAAAAAGAGGAGGTTTTAATTGTTTTTTCTTCTGCCTCACTTGTAATAAAAAATTTTTTGCTACGAATTGTCCAAGCCACCCGTTGTCGCAGCAGCATATTTGAGGAATCAAAGACCGATTGCACTGTCCAAATATGGGGCCGTCACGTGCAAGTAATACAGTACTTCTACTTCATATTCAGACGAAGTTAATTTTTTTCTGGACGAATTGAAATTAATTTTTGGATACTTAGCTTACCTATTTTGGAAAATATATAAATTATTTTCAGATAAAAAAAAATGATTTTAGACGAATCAGAGTTAATTATTGGACTATTGTCTTACCTATTTTGGACAAATAAAAATGAGTTTGGATAAATAGAAATCAAAACATCGACTGATATCTTATAGATATATGTACTTGTTTAGAACGTGTGATAATGTGGTATGTAACGCATGATTAATAGATAACAATTTCTGGAGATACAATGGATGAACATTGAAAGACGTTAGTATGAGTATTCTCTTCTGGTAAAACTGATCCCTCATCCTAGTAATGTAAGAGACGGTTACATAAAATATTTATACAGTATTCATTAATTAATCAGAGATCGGGACTTGAAGGCTTCTTTAGGCGTTTAAATAAAGCATCAAAGTTGTCTATCAAAGATCACTATTTACTCTTTCTTCCTGTTATACACCATAAACGATCAATTGAATCAACGTAAATCCTTTAAAAATAATAATAATTAAAAGCTCTATAGCTGGGATAGGGTGGAAACCTCAATACCTTCCCCGGCTTGAACAACTTGTGCGCTCTGTCAATACGCTTGTGTCTCACACTTTTGCTTTCACCAAATTCATATTCATCAGCGAGCTAAAAAGAGATGAAACTTTTGATATTGAAAAATACGCCCAAAAAGATTTTTACATGCAAGTATTCTCTTCACTTGTACACCATACAAGAAAGTTACCGGCCCCAAAATCAAAAAGACTACCGATTTTAGAAATTTGATAAAGAGATACCTGGACGAATATTGTCGACTTTGTGGATACATTCCTCTTGAATTAAAATATTCCCAGCAAATATCTGCGTACGAGTGCACAAAAGTGGATACTGCTTACAAGAACGGGATTATCTTGTAGTTTGGCAACAAGCTCAGAATGTTCATCAATTTACTGACGCGACAAAAAGAAAGAACAGAAGCAAGAAGAAAAGCATTAAAAAAACAAAAAGTTTTTGAAGAAAGGATCAAGGAGATCATTCGAAATGAGATAACACTGCCTTGTACAGAATTAAAGTTGGCAGTCGCGTCAGGAAACATTCAAAACTTACCGATGAATCAATTAACAGAAAATGCGATTCAACATTTACGCGATTTCTTTGAAGTGTATGACCCGAATTATAGATTCAAGAATAACAATATTATTACGATTGCAAAGCAAATCCTATTGCTCACCTGAAAGCGTATTATAAATTAAATGATCTGTGTGAACGTTTAGGCGCCAAACCATTTGCATGCTTCCCCTTAAGACGAACGCATATACCGTGCTACATAACAATCGATACTTTGATATTGAACAACAGTATTTTAGAAGATTCTCGAAGATCTCACTTTGACAAATACTTTATCTGGGGAAAAGTCGTTGATATTTCTTGCAGGGCTCTAAAAGCTCAAGGGGAGTCGAAGTCGCTTAGGTTTCGAGGAATGATACAGACGGATGGAGTTGGTGTTTCGATTTTAAAGCAGAACAAGGAAACCAGCAAAGGTGGAACAAAGAATACAGGTATCCGCGTCCAAACAGACGAAAACGAGTTTCCATACATCAATACATTGAGCAACGAAGAATTTCAACGCACCACCAACAAGTGTGTTTTCATAGATCCTGGTCGACGGGATATGTTATTTTGTATGGGCGAAAAATGTGAATCAACACACGATATCTACATCTATCGCTACACAAGCAACCAGAGAGCGAAAGAGACCAAGTCAAGGAAATTTAGGAAACTTCGCGAACAAAACAAATCCAAGGCAGTCAGCGACGCAGAGAAATTATTATCCAAGCACAGTAGTTCTACGGTTGACCCCTAAAAGTACGCGGGCTTTTTAGAAGCAAGACGAGATTCTAATGATCAGCTTGCAAGCTATTATCGAAGTGACGATCCTGGGTCCCTTCCTTTTAGGAAACTGAAACTCTCTTCCTACATCCACAGGAAGCAATCCGATGCTCGTCTGGCCAGAACCCTCAAGCAGAAATTCGGCCAATATTGCATTGTTGTTTTGGGGAATTGGTCAGCTCGTCATACAAGATATCACGAACCTATTAGAGGTGTTGGTATGAGGAGAATGTTGAAGAAAGAAGGATTGACGGTATACTTGCTGGATGAACACAAAACGTCGTCATTTTGCCCTAAATGCCAAACTGGGGAGTTGGAGAAATTTTCATACGTCAAAAATCCCCGTCCGTTCATGCGAGGTAAATATCCCTTAGTCAAATGCAATGGCCTTTTAAGGTAAATATCAGTTCTATTTTTTTTATAAAAAAAAAAAAGACGATTCCTTATATTTTCTTTCACTAGATGCACAAATCAAAAATGTTTAGTGCCTGCTCGACTTTGGAATAGAGACTTAGCCGCTGTGTTGAACTTTCGGGATATTGTCTTTAGTCACAGAGAAGCTCTTAGTCGCCCTGAGAGGTTTAGAAGACAGACGTTAAAACGTCCTTCGACAAGCGTCCCCTCCTCCTCTACCCACAAGAAAATTCGCCCTATGCCTTCCGATGACGGTTCTCCTGAGGAAAGAAGTATTGATAGGGTAAACCTTTGATGCAGGTAATTTCCATACCATTCATTGTTATTTGTTTGTCTAATTTCCATTTTATATTTTGTCCAAAATAGGTAAGACAATAGTCCAATAATTAACTCTGATTCGTCTAAAATTATTTTTTTTTATCTAAAAATAATTTATATATTTTCCAAAATAGGTAAGCTAAGTATCCAAAAATTAATTTCAATTCGTCCAGAAAAAAATTAACTTCGTCTGAATACGAAGTAGAAATACTGTATTTAATGAAACAGGTACGGCCGTGAAAGAAAGTGTACCATAAAGCCTTTATATTGCCAACTATAGCAACCAAGTTATAAGACAAACAAGTGGACCTTTTATGTATATCTGTAAGTATCCACCTTTCTTTTTTCTAACTTGAATAATAAGAGAACAAAATAGTTAATTTTATTATGATATAGTTAGTAGTTTCTAATAAAGGAGTTGAGCGGCTTTCTAACCAATAAAGTGGATGATAGCCCAAATGCAAAGAACAGTAAAGATCATACCACCATAAAATATCCACTTATCCTGAGCTGATCTTCTTTCAATATATCGGATTACATTTTGGGATAATCCCAAGGTATTTGCAGTATCCAATAGCTTCTTTTGAGTTTTCTAAATAAAAAAATAAGTTTATTCACTCTTTCCTTTGGTGTACTTTTTTCTCTTTTACTTTCAAAATACTATGTTGATCTGTTAAATTTTCCAACAAATTTTGTGCTTGACCAATAAAGTCGTCCAATTGCGAGTCTGTATTTCTGGCAAATGATTGTTCACGCAATGCAAATTCATCTCTGGACATTGGTTGATATGGATGCTCAGGCTAATAAACATAAGTAAACAGAAACAAATTGTATCAAGTTATTAGTACTTACCACCGTGTTGCCTCTGTTAGGTCTTCTTAATAAACTGTCTCTGTTTTGCTCATTCTTTTGTATTTCTTGTTGTTTCTTTGTACTTTCAAATCGAATCTTCATCTCCTGTAATTCTTGTCTAAATTTCGCCACTCGACTATCTCCGTGATTTCAGTTACATACATACGCAGCATACTCATACATTTATTACCCGTTACTCACGTTAAAGCAGTTTCTTTCTTTACAGGAATAAGCTCTCTTTTAGCTAAATTGTCGTATTCATCAATCGACCTTTGAAGTGTATTAAAAGATGCAGCAATTTGTCCTACAAATTCCATTGTAATTCGTTAGATTATATTTTATACAATAAAGTTCACTTTTACCTTGTAAACCTGCTGAAGCATCTAGACCTGATTGAAATTCTAAAACGAGAATAAAGCTTAGAGAAGACACATACACGTAATTTAACAAAATGTATATAAGTGCATACTATCCAAGTCTTTTTGAAGTGCATGGCTTTGTTTTAAAGCAGCATTATATAAAGAATTCATTAAGGTAGTATTATTGTTTAGAAGAAAAAAAAAGGAAATTCAAGGTTTTTAATTCGAAAATCACATTTGTTAACGGAGAGTCATGTAGCACAAATAAAGTAATGGCCTACAGTTAGATCATAAAAAGCTACGTGCTCACTGTTGAATTAGATTAGAACACGTAGCTTCGTTTTCTCACACAAGCAGTTGATATATTGCAGGAGTTTGCCAACAATTTGTATAAATAGTATAAGTCTCTTGCACTAGTTGCAGTAGGGTATTATTATTGGTGAGTTTGATAGTTCATCGTTGTATACATATAAGGAGAATGTGAAAGGAGCCAGTTACTCCATAAATAGATTTGTGAGTGGCTTATTTTATGGATTGCCACCACCATTGTTCTCCTTAAAAAATCGCCTTTTTCTCTCTTTTAAAGAAATGAAATTCATTGATAGACTATTAAATACCATTACTAACAAGAAAAAGAAAGTAAATGGGATACAGCAGCAAGATAATGTTACGAATAGCCATATCAAATCGAATAATACCACTTTACCCTCAAGTAATTATAATAAAAGGTTTGCGTCTTTAAGGAATACATTGACAATAAAAAGGAAAAGATCGCCTGCAATATCAAAAAGCAAAGCACTAGGGCCCACAAGAGATATTCAACAAGAGCTGCTATTGACCCAATGTATTGAAACTGCATTATATTTACCAAAAAGATGTACCGAAGAAGAAGAAGTAATAATAACACATAATGAAACAAAGAAGAGACTTATTGATTATAATAGAAGAACCATCTCATTCGATGGAGAGTACCGACAGGTGCCTCCACCGTCGCTATTGGATAGAAAATTATCATTACCACATCAATTAGAGCCTATACCAGAAGTTGATAGCCAAATAAACTACCAGTCCTACTGATTACACTACTCTTGCAGTATTTTTTTTTTTTTTTATTGTTGTGATTTGAGAGAATGTAAATGTTTTGACATTATCATTTGTTTTTAAGCTAAAACCAATAAACATACACTTGCCAAAACAAAAGTTTAATTCTAATAAAATATTATTCCTCGTCTGAAGAAGAATAGTCTTCACTGCTATTCCCTTCCTCCTCAGAATTTTCTTCTAAAGTTTCTTCAGAGAACTGCACCGATTTCTTCTTTGTCTTTTTCACATTCTTATTCTTCTTTGCAGCTGCTTTTTCTTCTTTTGCCAAAAACTTTTTAATAATCAAGCCCGAACGTGCGCCAAAGGACTTCTCCCATTCATTCTTCACACTCTTATACAACTGGATTGTGAATCGTGCGTCTTCCACAGACGAGTGACTGCCTGATTGAATTGTGATACCCAGCACCTCTTTCACCAACATCTTCAAGCCTGGCGTTCTTCCCTTTGCCAACTTACGGAATGGTTTATAACGCGACGTGTCTCGGATGAGTAATGCAGGGTGAGATAAAATCAAAGCCTGTAAATCGTTATAGACAGCATGGCCTACAAGTATGCGGTTACGAATGATAGACTCGACCTTGAATTGTGCTTCCTTAAATGTAATAGCATTATCAGACTCGAGGTGATGAGGCTCAATACCACTGACATGAGTACGATAATCTGTGACTTTCTCTTGTGGTTTGACATAATTATCCATCAGCACAGCACCATTATAGTTGACAATAGATACACGAGCAAGTGCAGAGTCTTTGCCTTCAGGTCCAACACCCACCATTTCACAATCAATAGCCACATATTTACCCAGCTTGGCGGCATCCCCAGAGACGGCGTCCATTTGAGCTACAATAGTCTTCTTTTTTAAACGTTGTTCTTGACTCGTAGGTTTAGGTGCGTATACAGATTTTAATGTGTCTTCATCAATATCGTCAGCAAACCATAAATCATCTTTTTTGGGTATCTCTTTATCTGCTGTATTAATTGTAGTAGTAGGAGTATTTGACTTTTTAGAGGCTTCAAAAGAAGCTCTTAACTTTCTATCAAAAAGGGAGGCTTAGTTGACCCAAGAAAGTACAATTATACATAGGTTGGCTTACTCTATTTTTTGCTTTTTGTTATGACATTTGTAATTAGGACTCACTGTAAACTCTTCCTTGTCGTCAGCTTTTCTCTTTTTATTATTACTGGCAATAGACTATTTAATAATACAATGAGTTGATTATAAAGAATCAAGTGAATCTCTTCTTACAGGAAGCAGCTTTTTCCAGTTAGAAGAAGGAACTGGTTTCGTTGATTTCTTTGCACCTTTAACCATTTTATTTTAATGTCTAAAAAAAAAAAAAAAAAAAAAAAAAAAGGAAAGAGTAGGTTTAATAAACGACAGCAAAAGCCACCCAACTTTTTATTTATAAAAACGATGAATTATATGCATATGTAAGGTAAAATGTATAAAAATAGGATGCAGTACTAAATAAAGAAGCCCAGCTCCTCTATTCTTTAGTCAGTATTATGAGTGGGGGCTTTTCTTCTACCTAATAAAGTTGCTTTTTCCATATTCAATTCAAACATGCCACCTCTGTTTGACTTGTGAGCCTTGTGTTTTCTTTCTTTCGGAATATTTACTGTATCGTTTATGATGCTTGCAACATTTAGCTTGTCTTTCATGTGTTCCAGTTCATGATCTACCACTGTATGTTGTTCGGCATGTTGCTCTTCTTCTTCATGTGCGGTAGTTTGACTGGAGGACGAGGTTTCGTCTTCAATCATATCAGCTTCGTCATCATCGGAAGAAGATTCACCGTTAATAGCATTCATAAACACGGAGCGACGGTTCACATTGGGATCAGAGGAATGGTTAGCACGCAAATTCTTTTTCCGTTGCTTTTCTTCTGCAAGACGATGTACTGTATATGAGATATCAAACATTTCTTTCATAGAAGAGACACCAGAGAAGAGATCTCTACGTGGTGTAGAACTACCAGAGGCAATTACAGAGGAGGGCCTTGAGTTAGCACGTGAGTTGATTACAGAAGAGACTCCAGATGGGACTGCAATGGGAACTGCCGCTTCTAGTTCCTCTTCGTCACGAATACGTTCTTGAATCATTCGTTTAAATGCTTCTGCTTCTGTTTCTGGTTTAGGACCATTTAATGGAACACCTGTATCTTCTAAGGAAGTCACTAAAGGTTGATTTCCATCCAAATTAACTTCGGGAGGTACTGTCTTTGCTTCAATGGTTGTTGTATCCACCTTGGGCATTTTCTATTTCAAAAGAGAGTAAGTTTGAAATACTGCCTTGAGTTATTATGTTACTTACTTCATTTTTCATCCAAGGGTGGTCCAAAAATTCTACAATAGTATAACGCTTTTCAGGATCGATACAAAGTAGGTTTTCAACTAAATCTTTAGCTTCGATTGAAATACTATCCCACCAAGGACTTAAAAAGGTAAATTTTCCTTTTGCCACTTTTTCGGTTAAAACACGAATAGATTCGTCATAAAAAGGAGGGAAACCACAAAGTAAAGTATATAAAACACAACCTAGAGCCCACATGTCTACTGATTTTGAATAACGTTGATCTTTAACGATTTCAGGAGCAGTGTAGCCAACTGTACCACAAGGTGTCATTGTTAATTGATCCCAGACAACCTTGGATAAGCCAAAATCAGCAATTTTAACAGCGCCGATACCACCACCACCCACACCAGGTATAAATTCACCCTCATCTTCTTTAGGTTCATCAAACTCAGAAGGGGGTAAGGGTTCTTTTCTTTCTTTAAATTCAATGGGTACAAACAATAAGTTTTCCGGTTTAATATCTCTATATTCATTAGAATTAGTTTTTTATAGTTATTAAATTCTATTGTGTTCTACCTGTGAACGACGCCTCTTTCTTCATGCAAATATCTAACACCTTCGGCTACTTGTTTAATAACATGACGAGAAAGGTCTTCACTCAAATAAGTAAGGCGAACAATTTGATGAAAGATTTCACCACCTTCGCATAATTCCAATACAAGGAAATAATGCTTTGAGGAAAATTAGTTTAAACTCTTCTGTTTTTTTTTTTTTTTCCTTACCTCTTTAGTTTCAATAAACTTTATTAACTTTACAATAGAAGGGTGATCCAATGTTCTCATAATTTGAGCTTCTTTTAATACACTTTCTTTCTAATAAACTGTAAGTAAAATAGTGTGGCTATGATTATTATGTAGTTATTACTTGGTGTTGATTTAATTCTGATTTAGTGACAATTTTGATAGCTACTTTCTCTTGTGTATCCAATTGAATAGCTCGGTATACTTTGGAAAATGCTCCACTATAACATTCAAACAGTAAGTAAAGCGTTGTCATTCTTCCTTTCATATATTTTACTCTCCAAGCTTCGCTTCTATCTGATAGTTCTCTAAACCAGCATAAGAAGGTAATGTCTGCTTTGCCATATTTTCCTTTTCAACGATACGTTGTGCTGTCTCATATTTTTGAATAGTTGATCTTCTCGAAATATTGGTACTATGTTTACTGCTACTACTTTTAATAAAATTCTTTATTTGACTGAACAATGCCATATTTGAAATAATAATAAAATTGAAAGAAGATAAAAAAGAAGGCTGCAGAAAATTTACAACCACTTATCTTTTTTTTTTTTCATTGAAAGTCCGAAAAAAACAAAAAACAAAGCTCCTTATTATTCAGCTCGCTTGATTTAATAATAAACAAACTGACGCGTATTAAGATGAAGGTGATGATAGGGTATTGTTTACTTATCAAATGAGGGTCCCTTTGCTGATAAATTAAGCTTCATAACGTCATGTGACCATCCAATTAAGGTTCTCTGGGACCAATGTATTCCATTTTTTCCATATATACACTAATATTTCAAATTGGCAGTTATTGCTTGTCAATTTAATTATTCTAATTTATAATTGACTTTTTTTAAATATTTTCACTGAAAACAGCATGTAAGTTGGCATAAATATAGAGACCATATTAAATCACCAAAGATATATAAAGCACTGTTTATTTTTACTTTCGCACTAGGTATATAATCCTAATGCACTTTATGGTACTTTGAGGTATACTTAGTTGTACTTGTGAAATAAGACACAAGTTACTCACTATGCCATTCAAATAGTTGAATTTGAAATAGACAAAGTGACATAAAACACGGTTACTTGTGTCAAAATATGTCAGACTCAACCAAATGAACTTACAATCGGCCAAATGAATAATTTGACGGCTATTCAAATGAGTGAGAGTTGCTGTCTGTGCTCCTCATTTGGATCTCAACACTTGAGTGCCCCATGATTAAATTTATTCTAATTTATTGGTTTAATCAAACCTTATTAGATAGTTCAAGCCAAAGTGCCGTATACTGTTATGCAATCCCAGTGATAAGCAACAACCTGGCGGGAAAGGTGACATATTTGGTGTCCGAAAGTATAAGGAAGGAAGGACTGCTATTTGTGTCATTTCACCATAATCATTTTGTTTAGAAACAAAAACCCATTTGCGGCCGTCTAAATCGCCTGTTTAAAACTAACACGAGTCATTTTATCCTAACACCGTGCTTAGCTTAGTAGTAGTTAGTAGCAGTAATAGCTTTATTACACAAATGTAATAACTTTAGTTTCTTTAAAAAAAATCTGTTATTTAGCTGTTGCTATATATATATATATATATATATATATATTACTATTTTTTTTAAAAAATAGAGAAAGGGTGCCTGTAACTGATGAGTACTACTCGCCACAGCAACAACAATAAACAACGGGCCGGTATCCGTGATAACTATTGCTGCCTTTGGTTTAGTGTAACTTTCTATGAAATCATATGTAACCATAGCATGATATTGTTATGGTATACACATATAGAACTCTGGTAATGTATGTGCACGTTTTTTTTTTCTTTCAATTGTTAAAAACTGTATCTTATTATAACACTGCTGATAAAAAAGACAGTGTTTATACTATATTGAACACTGTTAATGTCTCCTATTGCACCAAATAAACTTTAAATTACAGTTTACTTTTCCAACATGTTTCAGAATGACAAAACAAAATTTAGGCTAACAGTCGTTTATCATTGACATATGTAGCTTAAGAAAACGGCAACTGCGTTACGTTATTTTGTGAATTTGTTAATCAACGATACTACATTATACAAAATTGCTTTAGACACGATGAACAATGATACATTCATTGACAAGAAAGCGGTACCTAACCTATTCCTTGATCACAAAGTACGCACGTAACATAATTTTTCTTAAGTTCTATGTGAGGATATGTACATAATACTGTAAAAATGAAAGGAAATTCAGAAATTACTCTATTGGAGATAATGACGCGGATTTCGATATGCATCGAGTCTTATATTTAAAGCCTCGTTTTTGGTTGGCGATGTGAAGGAATGGAAAGGACTAGCTACTCCTGACGACCAAATGTTATTTGGAAGCTTCAATGAGGATGAGATGATGCTCGCAAGATTAAATACAGGTTCCAACAAGTCATCATTAACAGCATATGTATTTACTCATCTTCAGGTACGTTTTAACAACGCTTTTATTGTCAACAAAAAGGGATATAGTCATGCATAGGTACCATTTATCGACAGTCTATGCTTTTAGAATGCAGGTATAATCATTTTGAAGAATTTATGGCTTTTTTTTTAGGTCGGCATGATCCATAATTATGGCTTGAAGACTAAAAACAAGTTGTTTAATTGAAAAGTATTTAGTGTTTCGCTATATGTTTATTTTCTTTTTCTTGCTTCTTCAGTAAGATGGAAGCTACTTTGTTACTGCTATGTACTTAAGCAAACGAGCCACTAATGGCTGAGAGATAGGCCTATGAAAATGAAGTGGTAGCTGCTTTAGACTGGGCACCAACTATTCAACTTCAAGTATAGCCTACAAGGTCATACACTACAGCAGAAGACAGCAAAATGATAGAAACAACAACGGCTGGAGGCAATGCACTGATGAGATAGTACAGGAGCACAATTAGAGAAGAAAAACAACTGATACTCGCAATTAGATAAATGGCTTCGAATGCTTATTTTAAAAACTTTCAAGCAATGCACCACTGCAACACTTGTGACATTCCCCATAATCTCCAATTTTACTATCCCTAGCAATTCTGGAGTTATAAATAGCTATACCTTTTGATATGGTTACTCGTTAGTTTCTTATCTTTGTAGGGGATGGGCGGGTGCCGATAATCGTTGACAGTAGTCTGAAATTGGCTGCTTTAGAGGCTGTTTGTGATAACTACTAACATGAAACTTATATAATAGCATGAAATAAAAGAATGAAATGACAACAGTATTGCATTTGATAGATAGTTCTTTTTATTCACTGTTGTCGTTATGATTGTATTTGTGATACAGCACCGTTTACTCTATGGGTTGCTCCGCTATATATTGAATACAAGTCTATCATTTGACGCATACAAAAAGTAAACAGGTGATCAGCTTTGTCTGGTATCCCTTCCAAAACTATGTATAGACTTGTTTTAACGGACGTGAAATTAGTAACATGTACGCAGTCATTGACTCAGATTCAGAATTATAAGCGTATTTATGGTTGCCAAATTGCGATTTGTAACATTCTCAACACCTACTGGGATGAGGCCATTGAGAGTTTAAGTCTTTCGTGAATTCTTGTAGTGGTACGGTATATTGTAAGCGCGACCAAACTAAATACTAGAAATAATTGAAAGTCACATCTGTCAGTCGTATTTGAGTAATAATTATTTTTTTGAAGATCACTTACGACCGCGTAGCAAAGCCTGCCCTCTGGTTGTTTCGGTTAAGGAAATCCAGGGTAATGTTGTTAAAGTCAGTGTTGGATTGACTGATTGAAGTTGAAAAAACAGGAAATGATTGGCGAAACAAAATTGTAGCTATTCCCGACAAAGCTATGGCCATGGATGAGACACTGTCCCTTATTTGAGTACTTCTTCTATTTCGGAACAAGGGACCGTGTTGGTTTTTGCAGAGAAAGGATCCATTATTGTTTTTTCTTTCTACTTTTTTTTCATTGCTGCTGGTCTTCACGGTGAATTTCATTTTTGGATGAGTCAATGAATGGAAACAGTAAACACAAGTCTGGAGTGTTTTGTTTTCGTTTGTGATGCAGACATTTGTGCATTTTTGATGGATTAACTGCTTCCATTTACCTCCAAAGCGACGATGGCCCTTGATGGTTGACCCAACACCAGTTCCTCTATTCCCGATAAACAATATTAAATCTTTTTTTGTCTCTTTTCTTTTGTACGTGTTGGTAAGTCTTCTTTCTTTTGAACACCAGCGTTCTCTAAACCAACTATTTATTAACTCCAATTTCCTTGTAGCATATGGCTGATTGTAAAATTGTTGTGTTTTCTGCTGACGTGTTTGACGCAATCTAAAAGATTCAGTAATGTCAACTAAATCCGTAGCTTGAAGTAAATTGTTATTCGCCAGCTGTTTTTCGATCTCTTGAACTTCCCGACCCTCAGTAGTAGTTTTTTTCTTATTCTCTACTCTACAACGGTAACGATAGTAACCACCACCAAGATCGATATCCCCTGAGTTTGTAGTAAATGTCGGAGGAAGTTGTTGAAAGGGAGGCTCTTCTTCAGTGGGGATATTCTCCATTAGAATTTAGGTTTTCAGCCTGTGTTGCTAATTTTTCTTCTTTTTCCTTCTGCTCTGCTTCTTTTTTTCTCTTCCATGATTCGACGAATTCTCTATATTTAGCTTCTCGAATTGGTGTAAGATGAATTTTCAAGAGCACATCAAGCAACTTGTTTGACATCCGGTTGAATAAAAACTTCCGTCCAGCCCACATATTTTCAAAATTTGTGACAGATTGGTTCGTAGCTATCTCTTTCAAAGCAGCTATCTCTTTCAAAGCACTTGGGATTTTTTTCATTTCCGGAGCAATCAGGCCCTCGTTTAGAAACAGGTCAATAGTTTTGTTAAATAAATGTTGTAAAGAGAGTCTTTCAACGGTTTTCTGTGCTGGCCCATGACTTGAAAAAAAAAACGACCTTTCAACGAAATCCAAGTGTTTTTTTTTTTTTGTAAAAAACGAGTTAAAACTATCGTAAAACGTGGTTGATTGCAGCATTTCTGGCAAAATACATGGTGCAGAGAATTCTAGTTCAGAATTGTCAACAAAATTTGCTGGAAAGATAGATGGTATACGAAAGCCTTGTTTGAACTCTTCGACTCTTATCTGACTGTTATTATTCCTTACAAAATGGTAATGCCGGGAATTGGATATGAGAGAGTAGACCACGCACTGTAGAGCACTTGTATAATTGGACATCATACTGATAGCATTATTTGTCCTTGAATAAAATTCATTTCGAACGTTAACAGCCAAGTCATTTCGAATAAATTCAGCGACTGAAACAGTAAAAACACTGTAGGACGGTTCAACTTCTGCTTCTTCTGTCACTTGCACTTGTTGTACTTCTTGTTGTTCTTGAGTGACTTGCTGTTCCTTTTCTATGCTCATTTCAAAAACAACCTCCATTGCACAGAGCTTAGTATGTAAACTTGCTGCGTAATCCACATTCAAGTTGTCCAAGTCTGTAAAATCTACTCCTTCAAGGTCTAGTGGCCTTTCTTGTTCCGGGCGTCTTTTGTTTTCAATGATAGTATCGAAGTTTTTCTGAACGAAATCTTTCCAGTAATCACGAGGCAAGTTCTTTGCTGTATGGCCACTGATAAATTTCAAAACGTCTCCAGGATTCTCTCTGATTTTTTTATCAGTTTCAGAACAAATGGCTAAGGGCAATCTTTTAACATTCAAGTATTTTGCTTTGATTTTGTTTAATTCTATTTGATTGTTTAATATTTTCTTGGCGTCCTTTATAATCTTTTCTTCCATTTCATCAGTAAAAACCAACCTCATGCGCTCTTTCTTGCCTCTAAAAACTTCTTCGGTGGTATATCGGATTCTTTGTACAGTAGGACGTGGTGCACCTCCTGTTGAGCTTTCTTCTTGTTCTGGACTACGCTCTCTCTTGCGGCCACGAAAAGTAGGAGCAGGAACGGAAGTACCTTCGTACGCAGTGACTTGCCATGCTTTTTTCCGAACAGGTTTCCTGCAATCGTTGAGATGTCAATTATTTTCGTGTTTAATATAATAACATTTAAATAAAAGCTTACGATGATTTTTACATGTTGAGATAGACTTGTTCCGTAAGGAAAAAATAAATATGAATAAGAATCAACGTTAGTTCTGAGAAGAAAATTTTTTTTATGATCAGTCTACTGTTTTATCCCTTTACCAACTGTTTTTGCATAAAGGGGAACAGAATTAAGACAAAGAAAACTATAGCTGGTCATAACGAAAGAATATTACTTGACTTTCTCATTTTGTTATATTATATCAGATGATACAGAGAAGTATATTTTGGCTTTGCATCTTTAATAAACAAAAATACGGTGCTATTTCTTGTTCTTGTCCAGATTTGGTTGGTATTTACAAGTACAGGTTTTTTTTTTTAGTGAAGACATTGCCGTATTATTTTATGCTAGTAATATATATTATAGCTGATCTTCTTCTTGATGTCGATATATCTCTTCTCCTCTTAATGACAAAAAGGAAATATCAAATTAATAATATAAGTCATGGTTTCTTTGACTCTCCTTCCCGAGAAGTTGTTAAAAAGAGTAATAGACCAGTGTTCATTTGTATTTCAAGAAAATTAGTAGACACTTCAAGGAAGTTATCCTATAGTTTCAATAAGTGACTCTCGATTTTTCCAGCATTTAGTGTTATTCTTGCAGGCGGTAAGCGCAGCTTGAATCTGTACTTCAAATTAAACATGCTGCATTAGTGTGAGAAGAGTAATGTAGAAGGGACCAGCGAAACGGTAAATGAATGTTATTCATGGATATCCTCCGAAATCAACGGCAAGAATCATTGCAAGATTTACTGTTGCTTACAGGAGTACTGTAATATAAGCAGAACAGGGTTTAAAGTAGGGCTTACTTCTGCTCATAATAATTCGTTTAATATGGAATCAAAGGAGATCTTGATGTTACTGCGTAATACTAACTTTTTATAGATTGTTTACACTGCAGATATAAGATTTTATACTTTTGATAATTCTCCGAGATGCATAAAGTAATCTAAACAAACATGTTTATAAAAGCTTGTTTATAAGTAAAGATATTACTACATAGCACAGTATTCAGTTACCTGTACTGATGTTAGTGATATGATTATACATTAATGGCCCTGACGGAATGCATTCATAATGACTATGATCCGCCGATTCTAGAAAACTTTACTGTTTGCAGACTCTATTACGTACAAACAATTAGGTCCAAAAAGAATGAGACGCCTGTGCGTTTTGTTGTGATAGCTGGAACTTTATTATTTTTTCCATCATCACTTTTACTTTTATTTACCTGTAATCTTCTACTCTTGTGGGAAAGTCTTTCCCCAAGGGGTGTGCATTCTGAAACTTTGTTTTTGTTATACATTCTCCTAAAAATGGTTATATTTCCTTGGAGTGGAGTAAAACGTCATATTTAGTATATGTGGGGTAGTATATATAAACGCCCCTTTCACAGTATTAAGTTATAAATTTTCCCTTTGTTTTGTATAAAAAAAAAATGAAAAGGATATTAAAGGGAAATGCGTTACTTTATAGCGTTGCATGTTTTGCTTCACTAGGCCAATTTTTATTTGGATGTAAGTGTTTGTATACAACACTAACAGAGCAAAATCATTAATTAGTTCTTTCTACTCGTAGATGACCAGGGTGTTATGTCTGGCATTTTAGTGAATAATCAATGGTTAAACTTGGTTGGTAATCCAAATGCTACAATCCAAGGTCTCGTTGTCGCTATTTTTGAACTTGGCGCATGGTTCACTTCCTATCCTACAAGTTGGTTCATGGACAAACTCGGGCGTCGTTGGACTATTACTATTGGTGCTGCTATCTTTATTGTAGGAGGTACTTTACAAACAGCCTCACAGACACTTGTTCAGATCATCATTGGCCGCTTAATCGCCGGTTTTGGTATCGGCTTCCTCAGCACAGTGCTACCTGTTTACACAGCTGAGCTTAGTAGGGCTCATAATGTAATGACATATCGCAATATATGTAATTGGACTATCATACTAATTACGATATATTTACTAGAGAGGTAAAGTTACTGTTTTTGGTATGAGTATAAACATGTTTGGCTACATGGCTTCAGGTAAAATGAACTCTTCTTCTGCTTAAGGTATATTCATCAATTTTAACTTTTTCTTTTATGTTTAAAGAGTTTATTGATTATGGATTCGCATACTCTACAAATGAATGGTCTTTCCGTGGCCCACTTTTATTGCAAGTTTTATTTGCTCTTATATTGGCTATTGGTACGTTCTTACTTCCCGAATCACCTAGATACTTGGTCTCCAAAAATAAAGAGCAACATGCTCTATCAACTATTGCTATCCTACATGGGAAAGAAGAAGATGACCCAGCTGTTACTCATGAATTTAATCAAATCAAAGTTGCCCTTGACCTTGAAGCTAGCATGGGCCAACCTACTTGGAAAGAAATGTTCACAACCTACAAGAAGCGTTCCTGGATTGGTATAGCAGTTCAAGCTTTAGGTCAAATGTCAGGTATCAATATTGTCACGGTAAAGTCAAAACGTATAACGAACAAACAAGGCTTTTATTTGATTTTTTTTTTATATAGTATTACGCACCAAAAATGTATGAAGCAGTTTTAGGACCAGGCAAGGAAACAATCTTATTTGCTGGATTCACGGCTCTTGTTTATTTCTTTGGTGCCCTTGTTGCAGCATTCCTTGTTGATAGAGTAGGAAGACGCCCTTTGTTCATGTACGGCAGTGGCTTCATGACTATCTGGCTTGTATTGATGGCTGTCTTTAATAAGGTGTCTCTAGGTTTAACCTCTGCTATCCTTGTTATTACTTTTACCATGGTTTACGTCTGCACTTTTGGTATGACTTGGGCCTGTGTGGATTGGTTATGTAAGTTACAGCATATATTCACCCAAATTGTAAGTTCATACATAACTATAATGCTAATTATTACAATAGACCCTGCTGAAATTTTCCCTTTCCGCACAAGAGCCAAAGGTATGTCATTGGCTGTATCTTCTAATTGGGTACCTAAATATATATGAGAATGACACGCTTGAGTTGGGTGTCATTTTTGAATAAGCGAGCTAAAAATTGTATATATTCTAATAGCTTTCTAATTTTGCTGTCGGTTTATGGACACCACCTCTACTTGAAAGAATTGGCTGGGGTACGTATCTTTTTTATGCTGCATGGAATCTGGTGGCTTTGGGTGTTGTGTGGAAATGGTTTGTTGAAACAAAAGGCAAAAGTTTGGAGGAAATTGAAGCTATGTTTAACGATGGTGCTGTTGGAGATGAAGTCGGACAAGCTCTTGAACATCAAAAGGAAGAAGAAGTCCATGAACATGGGATTCATTCGGAAAAGAAATACCAAGGAGACGAAGCCCCCTCAAACTATTTTGTTAGCCATACTGAAGACGTTGAAAATAACAATACTTTCAAGAAATAACAATAGTCTAACTCTAAACTACGTAGCCTGTATCAGCAACACTTACTTTGTATTATTTAACCCTGCACCTACTAGTTCGTAATAATTTAATCAAATAAAAAAGTGATATTGATTTGTAAATAACATTCTTCAACATAAGAATAAAAAGAATACATAAGGTATACATTTTCATGGCGCGACGCGTAGTTTACAGTTGTCCTCTTTCATGTTGTAAAGACGGCTCATGTTTTTTTTGATGAATATACTCCGAGTATGATGCATTGATAGAGGAATTCTGATATCTTCAACGTGTTGCAGCATGGAGGGCTTGCTGACAGGACTTGGCTAGCAATTAGCATATTGATATGTTTAAGCAGTCATGTTACCCTGAAAACGCTACTGCAATAAAGACTATATGTCAGTCCTATAGTGATATATCCGCGGTTTTTATGTAGTTTTCCATAGCTCTACTGTAATTATCGTATATTCTGATTATACCACATAAAAACACATCCAAAAACCTTATTATTTCATGCAAAGTCACTATACATCACTACAAAAAGAAGATATACATCCAACATGTTTTATTACTTCTTTTATTTGTTTTTTTTTTTTTTTTTCTTTCTTTCTTTAGTGAGGACACTATGTACAATTAATAAATGGGCATTCTATGAATATCAATTCAGGTCAAATTGCTTTCAGCTACTTGAACGGTTAACAAAGAGAGCCAAACACGTTAAAATGTTACTTACGTTGAGTAGAGCATATTTAAAGTTTACGACCAACGACGGTGTAGCCTTTAGCAGGTCTTAAAGCATTTAAGTCTTGTTTTGTAGGAATGCTATCGACGAGTTCGACTTTAACGAGTTCTTTGAGCTTGAGAATTAAACCGGCCGTGCTGGCATTGACAGGTTTATATGAAGTTTGGTGAAGCTTAAAAAGTCCAAGTGTTTTAGAGGCTGCACGAACATCTTCGGGAAGACCAATGGTGGAGCGCTTTAAAGTCACCTTGTAGTAATCGGCTGCTGTCTTTGCGCTTGAAGAAAACAATCTGCGACTCAACATGTTGTGTTATAAGATAAATAAAATGTGTAGAGTTAGAAAAATTGCTGGATTTTAGGGAAAAGGCACCCTTGGATTTATAAACGGGGGGTGGCTTGGAATTTCACCCAAAAGATGAACCAATAAACGGCAAATTTGAAATAATTACAGAGTGTCGACTGAAAATAACAAAGTAATAGCAATCATCAATTTTATTGTTATTGCTTTTCAATTTTCTCTTTTAGTGAATGATAAAGGGCCAAACTTGATAATAGTTTCATATCTGGTGACAACTTCCATGCATCCTCAAGGTTAACAAGTTTTAGTGTGATGCTTTCGCCATGATCTCGAAGGCCTGTTAGTTTGCCCTCCAGTGAATCGACTTTTGATTTCTCCATGTCCTTTATGCACACAAACAATCTCAAAAATTCATCTACATGTCATGTCAGCCAGTATCATTCATGTGACATATGTATTACCTGAACCGCCCGCCGAAGGGTAGGCGCCTCTCCATTGATCTCCGTAAGCCAGTTCTGTCATATCAATGAGCTCCTCGTCTTTAATAGTTAGACCAGTCTCTTCTTCAATTTCTTTTGCTGCAGTTCCTGAAAAATTACCAGAACCATCGAGCATACCAGCAGGAATTTCAGGGAAAGTAAAATGAGGCACTGCGATACGTGGTTGCAAAGTCAAAATTACTTTATCTTTTTGTCCTTTAGATCTCAAAATAATCAACATGGATACAGCTCCTCCCCGCTAATACAAGAATGTCGAGTAAGAAATTATAAATTGCCATGTACATTGAGCTTACCATAAAAACAATGCCTGGTGCATTTTTTCCTGTGTCTTTGAAACTAACATTTGCTTTGAATTTTACAAAACCAATCTTTTTGGAACCAAAGTAGTCAACATTTTGAATTTCAATTGATTCTACGTTCATTTCGTTCTCACGCGTCTGTTGTTGTTTTTCAAAAGCTTGCAGCCAATCTTTGAAGGGTTGGAATTGTAAGACTTTGTCTAATTCATCGGTTGATGAACAACCTTGAATAGGCACATTTTGGTTAGCAATTGTAACAGCAGAAGACATGTAAAAACGAGATACGTAAAGCCGTGCAAGAGGTCTGTAAAATGATGTAATAAAGCGCATTAAACTTTTACAGATGAAATCATTTTGATTTTATTTTCAGAACAAATCAATTATGTTGCATAGTAAACACAGATTAGTGCATTGTATTTTATAGTATACTCTTATTCAGCTTGGTCGTTAGATATATATAAAATCGCGCCGCGTAGCATTCCCCCCTTTTTTGGCTAATATCGTTTTCGTAGCTTTCGTTTACTTCATTAACATCTTCAAAAGTTCTTTCTTGATTGATCAAGAATTTTATCAAGTGCGTGTGTTGTAAATACGTAAGCTCTGAATATCTCAAGTTTTCAGCAAACCTTTGGCTCATCTTTGACACTGGCAAAGGGTTAGGGATTTGATGTTGAAGCATAATATTAAGGCCATACCTTGCCAATAACATCGAGGCGTTGATATTGTAATGTCCTCAAATTGGTATCAGAAAGCGTTACTGTATGTTCAATAATATTCACGATTATTTCCATTTATACATGTAAGGCATTCAAATGGCAGCCTAATAATGAGGACATATTACTGTCTATACACATTTGCTACCATCTATCTTTTAAGAAAGAAGCATCACATATTGCGTGTTTCAATTTACTTTACGCGATATAAAGGGCGTGTGATTATGTTTCTATTTAAATAAGAAAGTATTGATAAGCCAAATATTAAGTAGTTTTCTTTTTTTTTTCTTTTTATTTTCTTCAAAAAAAAAAGTATATAATAAAGAAAAAGAATAATAATAAAAAAAAAAAAAAGGAATTATACAATTTCTATATGTCATTAACAAATATCTTCAAATCATATTTTTTTTTTGCAGGCTTTTTAAAGCTATGATTTTTTTTTTTTTTTTTGACCGTTTTTTAAGGGGTTGATGATAAAGCTTTAAGCAGAAGCGTTGACGTTTTCTTTTCCAGAAGGACCGCTGACACTATTTCTTGTTTTCTGTTTACAAGGAATGAGTTAAAAACTTGTCACTATAATAATAAAGTTCTACCTACACCATGACGAGGCACCTTATATGTGTCCTTGGCTTCAGTGGCTGGGTTCTCGGCATTTCTAAAATCTTCAATAGTCTTGTATTTGTTCAATAACTCTGTCAGTTGTTCGTTGATTTTGAGCTCTCTCTTCTTCTTATCTTTGCGGTAATAAGTGTAAGCCCAGAACTTTTCGAGGCCATAAAGGTGTCCCCTTTCATAATCAGCTAAAGTCAACTCTTGGAAATCATCAAACAATTCTTTACGATAACGCTTTTCGAGACCATAAGAATAGAAACGGAATAAACATTCTAAACCATATCTAAAATACAACAGGATAAATACTCTACATGCTATTCTATCTCTTTCTTTGTACCTGTAGTTTTGGTTGGCATCTTCAACTGCCAATCTCTTGAATTCATTATACATACGTTTGTTAAAATGATCACGCAAGAAATGGGACCAGAAACGGAATAAAGTATTCATTTCTTGAGAGTGTCCAACACCTAATTGCTTACGTTCTCTTAAAGCCTTGGCATGGTACTTGTAATATTTGTGTTGGACAAAGCCTTTCTCCTTCAATAACTCGTGGCTAGGATGTTGGAAGTTGCCAAAGGAGTGAGCCATATCCAAAGAGGTAGAGAGCAAACCATCAGCAGGAGACTTACCGTAACTTGTAGATAATAAATCATTAGGATTGTAGTGATAAGCTTGATCACTTAATACCCAGCCGACATGGCCATGGTCGTTGCTCTTTTGAGTAGGTGTTGTGCCAAAGAACGCAGAGCTTGGAAGGGATTCAGGACGAACAGCATAAAAACGAGGTGTTTTGGTGTTCTTGATGGGTTTGGAGGTAATAGTGGTGCTAGAAAGTTGGGCACCAACTTGCTCGCCATGTTGATGTTCACGGTGTCTTAGTTGGTCAAATTGGTCCTTTCCAACAGAACCAACCTTGGAAGTAGATAATTTAGTTTCACCAAGGCCGCTTTCGTATTGATAAAGGCCTTCGTTAATCATTTCAGAAATGTCTTCGTTGATTTTGGCACGGTTGAAATTGGTATGAGTACGATCACCTTTACGTTGAGTAACAATCATAATTCTTGCAACAGTTTCATCGTCCATTTCGAGATCATCGTCTTCTTCGTCATCAGAAAGGTAATATTTCTTTACGGTATCATTGCGTCTACCATCAGCCCAATCTTCATCATCTTCAAACTCAAATAGGTCGTCATCATCTTTATTTTGTTGCTGTTGTTGTTGCTGTTGTTGTTGAACTGACTTGCGTCGATCACCACTTAACTTGGGGATGGAAGCAGGCAATAAAGTGGTACCAGCTAAAGAAGCCAAAGTGGGTTGAGGGTTAGGAGGAGCGTTTTGTTTAGCGACTTCGGCAGCGGTGGTTTTCACCTTGGGAATAGTGGGATTAACGGGAGTAGGTCCTGGGATGACAGAAGGCATCAACCAAGTCTCCCAACCCTCTCTCTTGCGCAACTTTTCACCCTTAAGTTCGACGATTTGACTGGCTTCTAAAGCTTCACGGATCAAAGCCATATCAGTGGCCAATCCCTTAACACGGTTGAAATTGGCAATAAAAGATAAATCAACGAAACCATTGGAATCCATTTGTTGACGCAAGTAAACATCCTTACATAAGTTATCAATGCTAAAGTAATATTCACTATTTTTAGACAAAAAAAAAATTTTTTTTAGTGAAAAATTTCTACCAAGATGAATCATGGGCGATCAATCTTTAGATCCCAACATTTTGAATAAAAACTTACATTTGTTGCATAATGTACATCTTTAAAGTGTCGGCATCGACGTTGACATAAGCAGGTGTCTTACGACGGAACGTACTTTTTGGACGAATGGAGCGAGATTTAGGTTTTTTGTCGTCAGGTTTGACATTGTTGGTAGTTGTAGTGGTAGATTTGTCATTACTTTTGTTACTTTCGACCTTTTCCTCAGCAGCAGCGGGCTCCTTGGCTTCTTTTGCTTTGGATACCTTACGCACAGGCTTTTTGGTGGCGTCTTTGTCGCTAGCATTTCTAGTAGTATGACGGTTCTTGCGGTTAGAACGAGAGCTTTTTGAAGAGGCGTGAACTATAGTGGGGGTAAAAGGCTTCCACTGACCCTTGTTTTTGATTTTAGGTGCAGTAGCCTTTTCCTTATCACTATCGTTGTTTGTATCAACTACAGCATCCTTTGGGGCGGGCCAATCTAATCAAAAATTGGCTCTGTTGAGTATCTATACCTAGCGAAAAAATGCACACCCTTATTATCTCCTATTTTTACCTCCAGCTATTTCTACTGTCTCGGGAGCCTTTTCTATTGCTTCAACTTTCCAAGCGCTCTTTTCAGGAATGGGTGCTGGAACGGTTTGCTTTGGTGTTTCTTGTTGTTGTTGTTGTTGTTGTTGTTGTTGTTCATTGGCACTTTGATCTTGTGCAATTGGTTTTTCTTTATTATTATTTTCCATGTTAAATTTCTCTATTTTTTTAGCAGAACATAAGTCGAAGTTAGATACACTGTTTTAAGGAAATTGTTGTAATGTCAATTACTTTTGTTTCAAAAGGAGTTTAATAAAGGGAAAGAGTCGACTGGTAATACAGATGAATTCACCACGTCAAAAAATCCCAAACGAAAAAAATTTTGTGGCTTGTTTACAAAAGTTTCAGTGGTCAAACAGCTATAGACATTACAGCTTCAAAGAGTGATGCACGTCGTAAGAAATCTTTTAGTATATAAAGGCATGATATTAGAATATTTGAAAAAGACTGAATTTTGAACTTGCTTTAAGCTTGAAGCCAACATAGATCTACGCAAACAATAATAGTATAAAGTTAACTATAAAGTCCTCTTAGCAAAAAAGCTGACTCTCTGAGAAGATATACATTGCTCACTAATCTTTTAGAGCTCTACTCTCTCTTTCCAATTCAGTTCAAAAGAAGAGATTTGTCCCGTGGTATAGCGCTGCTTTTTTTTTAAGGAAGGCGACTTTTAAATGTTCTATACTTCAGGAAAGACTTATGCTGTCGTTGCCAAAAAAAATGTATCTTGAACTGCTATTTCTTTCCATGAAAAGCAGCCTCTTGTAATACATAAAAATATAATCTACCTTTTATGAGCGATCAAAATCAAACCAAATATTACTCTTCATGCCTGGAGTGTACTCTCCTTGCTTTAAACAGATTCCGTGACTGTTTATCAGTGTTATTAATTTACGATAGATGATTGGGTGAGGAAATATAATGACGCAGCACCAGGAATTCAACTGCCGCAACCATTCGCTGGTGCTTATTTTTTTATTTGCCCCTGCTTTTTTGTAAAAGGAAGGCGGGAAGGAAATCGCTGACACCCCCACAATACACGCACCTAGAAAATTTATTTATTTTTTTGTTTTCATTTCTCCACATAAAATAACTAAAATGTTTGGTATGCGTAAGTGGTCTACTCCTGTTCTCCGTCCTGCTGCTCCTTTTATTGCTGGTGGTGCTGTTGTCCTCTACTTGGTTGCTAAGGCTCAAGATGCTATGATTAACTGTAAAATTTACAATCAATCTTTTAACATGAGCGAATAAACTAACTGCTTGTTAATAGCTGAAGAATACAGAAACGACCCTCGTAACCCTGCTTGTAAGTTAATTACAACTTTATTAATACGAGATTGTGTTTTGTTTACTAAAGCTTGTTTTCGTAGTGGCTGCTGGAAAGAAGGCTCACTAAATTGCTTTTCAACTACGATATCTTTCCAAATAAACAATAAACTTGTCAAAAAAGAAACATAAATCATTCAATCTGTTTTTTTTATTACCCTTTTGTAAACGAATAATGATTACCTCAAAAGGAGATACGGTTAACGGACACAGCGAACAGTGGTTTAGAGTAGTATATGCACCAAAGTAAAGTGGAAAGAATATAAGCTGTTGTGTATACGGAACTCTTGTAATGCTTCTGAACACTAAGCAATCTGTATAGTTATCTCGGCTCAACTTTCACTCAAGTAGTACCGTATACAGAATGCAATATCATCTTAAGAGTTGCTGCTTTAAAACAGGATAAGTACAAAAAAATGGCTATAGTCAATGCACTACAACGGGTCAAAACTATCTTGGACTTTTTTTTTTTTTTTCTGTAATTCACCAAAAAGCAACAGCGAGTCAAAAGTTTAACAGGCATTTTCTTATATGGTATTCGCATTCAACTTATGTGAGTATAAGTACAAGTTTTTATCTTGTAAACTATGTATGAGGATAGAAAGAAAATTCTTCCTGACAAGTGTACAGGTTTATATGTATAATTGCATGACATTAGTAGTTACCGCATTTTAATACGATTCTTACTTGTTTTTTTCCAACAGCTAGTTTATAACAAATCACATAGTTTAATTCCAAAAATCATTATCTCGCCTGAACAAAGGTATTGATTTCTGTCCATTGCCTTATTGAATGGCCATCATCATTTACATACACCATTTATAGCAATCTTCCAGAATCATCTCTATGCAACTGTTTAAGATTTAGTAATAGAAAATACTGCAGCTTCTTTTTTGTGGAAGTTATAACAATAAAGACATAAATTCATGCTTACATGTTAATGACAAATCATGTTACACGTTGTCTAATTTGGTTTATTAAAAGGGAAGATATATACAAAAAGGAAGTTCTAAAGAAGTGTATAGATGGGGAAATTGATTTAGCCAGAAGTACTTGCAACAGGTCGTTCTTCAACTTGATCAATTAAGTTTCCGTTCTTAGTAGTACTCTTTCGTAACGGGCTTTTGAACTCTGGGCGTGATTTTAATACATGTCGCATACGGGACATGCGCTGAGGATATCGTAATAGATCACCAGCCACACGAGAATATAATTGAATATTTTGCAAACTTTTACCCTTATTATTATCGCCATTCTTTGCCTTTTCACGTTCTGCAATCTGACACTCTTTAAATTTCCTAAAAGCCTCTTCATGAGAGTTGCCTATTGCACGATGCAAAGCGTAATGAGAATAGTGGTTACTAAGGCAATTGTGTAGCATGGAGAGTTCATCCATATCCTCTTCCTTTTCTTTTTCAGAGTCCTTTATCTTTAATCGATTGATCCTGGCTTTGATTCTTTCCATTTCTTCCTCTGTGGGTAACGTATCCTCGTAGTTTTCAAGTATTTCCTTTTTCAAATCTTTTGCAAGACTAGCAACAATTTCCATGGATAAAGTGTGACGGAGAATGATAGACATAAGTGCAGGAGCCAGTAAAGGATAATTAGTAAGTAAATCTTTTGAGATGCGCTGTTGTTCTTCTTCTGTAGCTATAATTTCTCCTTTCTCACTTAATACTTTGCTTATATCCCAATCAGGAATAGTTGCATGGTTTAAGTAAAAGAGATCGGGAGCCTGAATATTGAATGTAGCAGGTTGTTGAGGCTGTAATAATTGTAAATTTTCAAACAAATTAAAATCGTAAAGATTATCGAATTGTGTCTCAAACATAGAAGCGGGAGCAGGAGGAGCATCGGGTGAGCAATTTCCCTCGGAACCTGATGAAGAACTAGTAGGATTCATAGTAGAGAGCGGTTTATGATTGGAGGTTGAAGAGGGTGTGATTGGTTGAAAAAGCACATGCTTCATTAATTCTTCATTTGATTTACGAAGCTCTTCATTTTCTTGTTGTAGTTTCTGAATAGTTTGTGCTTGATCTTTCACTTGATCTTGTAGTTGTTTAATATATTCTGCAGAAAGAAGTGAGTAAACATTATAAAAGTAATAAACAAAGCTTTTAAAGTTACCTTTTCTTCTTACTCGAAAGTTACGAGCGGATATTTTATTTCGGTGTAATCTTTCTTCCTTTGAGGTCATTTGAGATGAGGCGTTGTTATTCGAGTTTTCATTTATGTCATTTTCAGAGTTCTCATCACTGCTATTCGACTGTGGGTTCCCAGGGTATTTTCGTAACTTTTTACTGAATGTTTGAGGTGATGCTGTGACAAATATAGGTCCCCTTGATTTACTCTTTTTATTAGAACTTGCTGGCTTTTTTGGTACAGTATTGGATAAAGGTGTAAATGTAACAAAATTATCTTTTTCGATTACATTAAAAGGTAATTCAGGATTATCTCTAGTGTCATTGATAGCCTGCTGTAGCTCCTTTTCCTTTGCTGACATAGATTGTTGTTGATTAGTAGTAGTCTCATTATTATGTAAGAGATAATCAATAATGTTCGCCCCAACATTATCACGCAATTGTTGATTTTGATTCACTATTGGCTCATCTGGTAAAGACGCTATAGAAACTAAACTATCTATAATACTATCATCATTGTTTAACCAATTAAAAGCATAAGGATCCATTTTATTTTTTGTTAAAAAGAAGAAGGAAAGACCTTTGAAACGAAAAAAAGCTAATTTTAACAAGTGAGTTGAGAAGCTCCGACAGCAAATCATCTTAAGGATTACCTTTTTTGTTGGTGCGTAAAATAATTTCCTTTTTCAATATCGTGTTTCTACTTCAAATTCAGACGATGTTAGTTTTTTTCTGGACGAATTAAAACTACTTTCTGAGCAATATGTTTACCTTTTTTAGACGAAACCAAAGTGGAAGTTAGACGAAAAAATTTCAGACAAAAAGGAAAAATTAGTTCGACGGATGAGATTTCAAGTTTTGTGGTCAATTAATCATACTCTAAAGTATTGTTGTCAAAAAGCAACACTTATTCTGTCCACAATTTTATCCTTTTATTTCTTCATTTTTTTATGTTTAATGTTAATACCTCTAGCACGTCAAATATTAAAAAATAAATTGAATGAAAAGCTTCAAGAACGAGGTGCTGTTTCCATTATTAACTTATTGGTGTTTAATAGTAGACACAAGCACATGCACTGACTGTAATCAAACGGGTCGTTTAAACAAGTATTCCTATCTCAGTCCAAAATATATACAAAACAAGTGCACACGGCATTCAATTACATATATACTAACAGACATATTTTGTACAGTTAAAAAACGAAAATTCTCTGGCAAAGATGATTATGCTACAAAACAAGCAAAGAAAAAGGGTAGGTTTAGTACCGGTGGATCATCGCCGTCAAGCCCCATTGTTTGTTTATCTTGCAATAACCCTGGCCATGGAAGTTCGCGCTCCCCTGAATGTCCAAACAATACACCTTCCAAAGATGCTATCCTCAAGGCTGCTTATGGTGGCGATTACTAAATTTATACTCGAAAAGTTTACCTCACAACTATACTTCGGCAGCAATATACACCCTTCATTGAAAGAGTAAATGCTTTGTCAGATTTTATACGTAATATTATTTTCAGAGCTCAACTATTCGTAAATTTTGTAACCGTAAAAAACAAAGAAAGAATGGACCACAACCACCTCAAAGAACAAAATTTCTGGTACTCCATTTGTCAGCTTGTCATGGGTGAGAAAGTTACGAACAAGAATTTCATCAGCAACTTTCCTGTACTGGCGTACGATGAATTCAAAACGGCCTTTCCATCAATTAGATACAGCAGAAAAGAAGCTGGAATAAAAGGTCATAGTGATTTTCTCTCTGCAGCACGCGTTACTGTTGCTACAACATACCTCAGTCATATAGTTGAAAATTTTAAAAGACGCTTCTTGTATTACTCATACAGTAAAATTTCTGAAATTTACACGGTACGTGTCTTAAATGACTTTGGCTACTACTTACACCAACCATTAATATTTTGCTAGGACTATGATAAGGGGACAATATACAATCTAATTCATGAATTTGCATGGGAAATGATGATCGATGGCGATTCTCAGTGGACTGAAGATATATTCTGGCATTATTTCCCAAACTTCATACAAAAAAACTAACAAGTCAGAGTCTACTGATGAGGGTGTTTGGATGAGTGATTTGGTTAAAGATGAACATGATTGTAGTGTTTATATTCCGATAGCAGTGGTACTGCTTGGGTTGAAGGAAGGGTTGAATCATAGTTTACATAGTAAAACTTATTTAGCTACAGGTAGTACGGCGTCTGTTACTAGTTTGGATTGTTTGAAAAGACTAGGTCTACAAATAAGTTGATACGGCCCCCTTCTGTGAGAAAAAATGGTCTTCCTGTTGTTGATGGAAATGTGGTTTATGCGCTTCAAAAACTTCAAAATTTGAAGGCTGAATCAGTAGATGGAATCTCACCCACGGCCAACGCTTTATGTATAGATGCAAAGAAGTTATGATTTTACTGTAATTGATATGGCATTCTTGGTGTAGGATTCTTTTTAAATCATTCCCTTAAATGCAAAGTATACAAAACAAAAACAGGCGCAATATTTTAACTAGTCATAAAGGCTACAATGGTAGAGATAGAGCCACTAGCTTATTAGTAGGTATCAAAAGGTGTTTTTATATATTGTATGGAGAAGCATTGTATTGATCATCTAGTGAATTGATCAACTTAAAAGCGCTGTCTTTAAAGTATGAAGAAGATGTGGATGCTCTTGTTGAAACCATACTAAGTTTTATTCAGCATTCAAACTATGCGTTCTCTAAGTGCTTAAATAAAGTTTTCTCTTCAAAATGTGAAGCAAGTTCTTTTCAGGCACCTGCGCAAGTTACAGTAGTCTTATACTATTCTCAAGGAAGTTAACCTGTCACAAGCGACTAGAAGTACTTGAGATAGAAAATAGATACATAGTATTATTTAAGCAGAATTAGATATTCTTGTCAAGAATTTTCTGGTTTCCGTGTTACGGAATATAATAGGATTTTTACCCTTGATGAGCTTTACATGTCATAGTTAGAAGCAATCATTGTAAGAGAGATAATATTTTTAACGAGAGGTCATGCAACACGAAACACAGAGAATGAAGAAAAGATGCATCATCCTGAGCGCATTCAACTAAAATATGTTCAAAAGAACTTGCTATTTAGATATAAGGGTTTATTAAAAATGAGATAAATATGGATAGAAGAAGTGTGTATTGTAAAATTACAACAGTAAAAGTAACGTGAATTGATTACTGTGGTGTACAGAATGGTGTTCTAGTAGTAGCAGGGAATACATAGCACCCAATTTCTTTATGATATTCATCTGGAGTAGGAGACGCCTTCACTGTATACAATAAACCAATAACAAACAAACAGACAATTTTACATTTACTAGTCATAGCAAAAGATAATTGAGAGAGAAAAAAAAGTAAACTGAAGATATATATATATATATATATATATATATATTTTCAAATGAAGACCGTATATGAAACCGATGTGCTGCAAGATGACTATAAATGCCGGTTTTTGATTAAATGCTTAATATCCTTATCCCGAGTTGCTTTATAACGCGGTTTCATCAACACCTAAAGCCGAATTCATGATAACTGAAAACGTTTTTTTTTTCACGTGGCTTCCCCCGATCAGACGGTCTCCGACACGGAACTGTGACAAAGCACTCCCGGCTCAGGTCAGCTAGAAGTCCGAAAGAGGCATTTGCCCTACAAGTAGATGGATGTGTGCCTGCAATAATTTTGCTCCTTCTCTAATCCAATATGGTTCGTATTCGAACATGAACATGAAAACGCTTGACAGTTTAAAAGGACATTGACGACATCCCCTCCTATTCACTTTTATCGATCTATGGATGAAATTTAATAAGGATGGATATGATGTATTGTTT
The DNA here is from genome assembly GCA_000697295.1 of Mucor indicus B7402. Lineage (NCBI taxonomy): Eukaryota > Fungi > Mucoromycota > Mucoromycetes > Mucorales > Mucoraceae > Mucor > Mucor indicus. The sequence goes on from JNEK01002407.1 coordinate 78,616, forward strand.
TACAACTCAATGGAATAGGTCGCATCCAAAAATCAATCATCCATCTGTCAGCATAAGATATACGTATCTCTTTTAACTGCATTTGTTTTATTTAAAAGTATCGAACAAATGCTTTATACAAATAGGGATGTCTGAATTGTCTCTTTTGTGTCATTGGAAGAGTGTTTTCATGTTCTAATTGTCAAAAAAAAGAGAGAAATGGCGTATTTACATGTTTTCCTTGTAGGCTAAAAAGGACGTTGCCGGTAAGCCCAGCTCCAGCTCTGGTGGTAAGAAGGCTAAGAAGAAGTGGTCTGCTAAGAAGGTCAAGGACAAGGCCAACAACTTGGTTGTTCTCGACAAGCCTACCTATGAACGTTTGTTCAAGGAAGTTCCCACCTACAAGCTTATCTCCCAATCTGTTTTGGTTGATCGTCTCAAGTTGAACGGTTCTTTGGCCCGTATTGCCATCCGTGAACTCGAATCTCAAGGTTTGATTAAGCCTATTTCTCGTCACCACGCTCAAATCATCTACAGTAAGTATAGATATAGTATATAAATGGGACTCTTGGTTAAAGCTTTCCCTCTCTTTTTTTTTTTCTAGCTCGTGCTACTGGTGATGAAAAGAAGGCTGCTGCTGATGAGCAATAAATGGTTTCTTTTTGAAATAAAAAAAAAGATACTGTATTCGTTGTACAAAAGTGTGTTTACATTTATGCATGTCCTTAGACCTTATCTTTTTTTAACAAACATATAACTGGGATAATTCTTTAAAATAATGATAAAGAAAAGTTGCCTTACACACGTGTCATCTACTACATCAAATATATTCCAAGCAAAATTGCCGCATATATGAATTGATAAAAAAAACATCGCATTTAATGATGTTTTTGTGTGACGCACAAGTCTTTATAAATTTGAACGCAAATCATAACTTTGTACCTGTTTTTTTTTTCTTTTTTTTTACTTTAAGATGCTTATAAAACACCCTGTAAAGAAAGCAGAAGACGAAGAGAATAGATTGTATATAGACCAACGCAATTCAAACTATGGCTCCATTCACCTCTCAAGCGAAGATACTTCTTCAATTGAAGGAGCAAGTAGTATTAAAAAAAGAAAGAAACGGCGTATGGCACGAAGACACTGCTGTAAACCAGGTACAGCAAAAATGTTTTTGATTGCAAATATACTAACTAACCATGAATAACAACAAGATTCGTCTGCATCATCAGATAACGATGAAAGAAAGAGATTAAGTGACTTTATTCTTTCCTCACTTGACCCAAAGTAAATAACAAAACCACATTTATATGACGAGACTAATTGACTTGAATAAAAAGCGCTGAAGAAGTGATACAATCCATAGAACAATCTAATCTTTTTATGCGCCAACAAATTAATCTAAGTACTGTACGCGCAAAATATAAAAGTGAGAAAAGAAAAGCAAGGTAAACAAGAATATATATATATATATAAAGAACTTTGGCATACATAAATAACAATACAACAGACACAATGTATTAGAAAGAAAGTCACTTATACAGCAATTCATCCATTTTTACCATGATCATATTAAGAATATTCTAACTGCAAAAAACTCTATTATATTGTTTGTATGCATATATTTAGTGAATAATGTAAAATCACGTTTAATTCATATAATAATAGGTAAACCTCGATTTACTAGTGGACCTATTATTTTGTATAGCTTATCTGGTGGAGATGAAACAAGATTCTGACATTGTAATAGATCTAACTCCACCATGGCTTTATAAGTGGAGGACTTATAACTTATGGTAACTTGCATATACATATATATTAATCTTATCAGTAATTTATACAAACAAGGATTTTCTGTCTTGCATTAACTTGCTGGAATCTATGCTCCTTCATAACAAGTACAATTACTATAATAAGTACTATACTATAATTAAACATTATGTAATCTATAGGATTGCTTATATCAACCCATTTATTATCAGTCTTATTCAGTTTTCGATTCTGTATTGAAATGCTAACAACTCTACCTTTTTTGATATCTCTTTACATACCATTTGGCCAATTCTTATATGGTAGCCTATACATATATCATCATATACTTATGTACACATGTATAACATTATAATATATTAGTGCCCTATTTCATACGAAGTTGGGTGTTGCTCTTAAGAATAAAAAGTGTCATGAAAATCAAAATCAACCTGCAAATTACAGGCAAGTTGGAAAAAAGAGAGAGCTATGTAGAACAAGTAACGTAACTTTTTTTTTATATGTAATAGATAAACCGGTCAATATTGTAAATACAAAATTGGTCCATTTAGCATGTACTCTGCTTGTCTTGTTATTTACTGGAACATGTGCATTTCAATATACCGAGGTTACTTTTGGGACGCAGAACTATTCAATCTTAGACTCCTTATATGTAGTCATGGTTACACTCTCAACAGTAGGTTACGGTGGTAAATTCAATAAATGCCTCATCGAAAATATATATCTCATAAATATACATATAGATATCACACCTAATACGAAAGCAAGTAGGGTGGTCATGATGCTTTTAATTGTCATTGCATTATCTGTACTTCCTGGTCTTATCAGCGATGTAAGTGATACGTTTAGAAGAAGGAGAGGTAATAAAACTTCATTGTCATCTTTCAAAATAAATTTTTAATGGTATTTAGCCGTATAAAGATGGTGAAGGTCATGTCAATAAAAGTACTGCCCCCTTTATTCTCATAGTGGGGTCATTTTCACCTGATCAAGTTATTGAAATCTTAGATGGGTTCATAAATACGGTAAACAGAGTTTATAGCTAACGATTTATAAAAGAAATGCCTCATATAGAATTAACTATGTAGGAAAATACAGAATATCACTTGAGCATTGTATTTTTGGATATCAATAAGCCTACAGAGCAATTGAAAATGTTGGAAAGAAATTCAATTTGGGGAAACAAAGTTCAATTCCTTCATGGTTCTGTCCTGGTAAATGATATTAAATATTTCGTAAAATACAATCTAACCCCATTCTCTTTTTATAAAAGGATGAAACTACATTAATACGTGTCGTAAGTTACAAGCAAGTAAATAAATCTCTTACTACTAAACATGATTTTTGATGTAGCAAGCTCGATATGCCCAGGCTATTTTTACTATATCAGGTATATATTACACTATTTGAGTATTATTCCTTCATTTAACTTATTAAAAAAAAAAAAGATCAAAGCGCTTCTGATCCACTAAAAGAAGATGAACGAAATACTGTGCGCTTATGGTCACTCCACTGCCATACAGTGAGTCATAATGTCCCTATTTATGCATGTAATTTATCCCCAAGTACAGCCATCTATCAAAAGGTCGCTAAAGAAATCATATGTGTCCGTGAATTTAAAAATTATTTATTGGCTATGAATTGCCGTTGTCAAGGTGCATCAACCCTGCTTACGAACTTGCTACATCAAAGACAGCCAATCAACAAATATGATGAAGGTTGGCAAGCTCAATTTGGTAACTACAATTGATATAAATATTACCCCGCTTTTACTCACTTATGACTACACAAGATGATGGCTCATGCAACGAAATATATACTGGTCCAGTCCCTGATTGTATTCAGGGTTTGAATTTTGGTCAAGCTGCCTTGGTAAGCAACAAAAAAAAAACCTCGTGCTTTAATATATTCTTTAATCTCTTCGCTGTATAGTTTTTATTCGAAGAGACGCAAATTATTTTATTTGCTGTTAAAACATTCGTGCCTGAAAGAAACGACTATGAAATCTTGTTCAATCCCAGTAATTTGTACAACATAAAGCCAACAGATGAATGTGTCTACATTGCAGAAGGCCCGAGAGAAGTAAAAGATATCCTTACTTTGGTATAAAAGAATTTTTAGTATCTATGCCTTTTTACTAAATGTTGCTTTAATAGAAAAAACCAGATTCTCATTATTTCTCAACTTTGCTGCAGAGACAAGAAATCAAAACGGCGGAGTCTGCTATCACACAAACACTGTTAGCCTCTTATTTCAATCGGTCTCTCTCCTCTACCACGGAATACACATATTTTAATCTACAACAAAAAAAATCGTCACCATTCAGCATATCTAAGCTACCTCCCAAAAAACATGCCCTGCTAATAGGTAGTCGAGATCTTATCAAACACATTGGTAGACGAAAATCCTCCTCTTTTTATTTAGAAAACAACGATCAAGACACATCATTATTGCTACCATTATGTTATTTACTGCATCAACCTGTAAAACTTGAAGATGTTACCATTCAATCCACGGAGGGTATCAGCCGACATGTGCTTGTATGTTTGCATCGAGAAGTCATCAACCTGTTCAAATTTATCTATAATTTGAGATCTATTCATATAAAGGCAGATGAACTACAAGATATTGTCTTGTTATGTTCCAATAGGCCTTCAGAAAAAATATTTGATATCATCAGTATATTCCCCAAAGTGTATTTCATGGAGGTAAAGAAAGTATAATGGGAGTGCTAATATGGTCTTATTAAACACACGTTAAAGGGAAATTGCAGACACCCTGAAGATCTTTTAAAAGCAGGTGCAAAAAGAGCAAAGCAAATCGTGGTGATGAGGTACAGTAAATTGTATTTACAGATAAGAGAGTAGTGTATATTAATGATGATTATATATATAGCGAGAAAGAATACTTGGATCAAAATGAACGAAATTCAGATAGCCCTGCCGTGTAAAAAGTCCTATTTTTTCAAATACACACTAATTCCATGCTTATAACTTGTTGATATGATAGAATGACAAGTCATATATTAGACCTACTATTACAAGACAGGCCTAAAGAGTCCTACACCGTTGTCAACCTTGGTAAAGGCTTTTTTACATCGATTTATACTGTGGATTAACCCCTTAAAAAAACAGTTGAAAAATCCAATATCAAGTTTATGCATTTACTGCAAGGTAAAGACGTAGCAGAGGAAATTGATGTCTTTTACACACCTGCCTATGCCGCTGGTGACGTGGTAGCTGATAGCTTGATTAGTAATGTTCTTTTGAGCCAAACCTACTACAAACCTGATATGGTGTCTATCATCAAAACCCTCTGCGGTATGCCAGGGCCCCTCTGCTACACATCTAGATCACCAGAGACTAAAAATACAGCTGATGTTCCTCTTCTGGCACCTCATTTAACCAGCATTCCTATGCCTTTCGAATTTGTGGGCCGCAACTATGCTCACCTTTTCAAAACACTCCTAATAGACTATGAAGTGCTGGCCATTGGTCTCTTTCGCGACACAGACGATGAGCTGGGTAACGAACTTCCATTTGTCTATGCCAATCCTGTACCTTCTTTAATATTGAAACAAACAGATAAAGTATATGTATTTTCTCCACCAAGTTGGGTGCTTTAGTAATAAAGATTTCTGTTCTTTTGTTGATGGAAAGAAAATTAAACTTGATTGCTTTATTGTTTTAAGAGATGAGGAAAGAAGTGAAATAAAAGTGCCATTGCGATGCCAATCAAGACCATGATCAATCGAAGTCGGACGGCGCCAGAAGATTTCTTTATTACTTGCGAATTGTATTCAGCTGCATGACTTATCCGTCGATAGGGCGTTTCGATGCTATTTTTACTTTTATTGGTGGTGCTAGGCATGTTCACTTTGAAAAAAAAAAAAAAAAATAGGTATACAGACAGGTCATTCATTAATTAATTTTTTATGAACATTGATTTCACCCCGTACATGTCTTACAATAGATTTATCGATATCATGCGCATGCAAGTGTTTGTATTTCCTTCTAAGCATATGCAAAACCACGACCCTCATTACCAGATTCGCTCAACCATTGAAGCTTTTAACGACCACATGAAGGACTGTAGTTCCTGGAAAGTTTCTTGTGATCGATGAGTCTATAAATCAATGACTTGGTACTGGAATGCCCAATCTTAAGAAAGTGCCTAGAAAACCTCATCCTATCGGCCAAGAACTCAAGACACTTGCTGATCACCACTCCTATTGCATTTTACGAATGGACACTGTAAGCGATCCCTGTGAGAAGGAGTTCGATAAAGAACCTGGTATGAAAACTCTACTGCTACTGTAAAACGCTTGGTAAAGCCATGGTTTGGAACCGGACGTACCGTCATTGCCAATTCATGGTTCGGTTTGCCAAGTATGACATCAATGCTGATGGAACTTGGTCTGTATTCCATAATGCAGGTCACCAAAAGAAGGTACTGGCCTCGCGGAATGTCTCAAACTGATATTGTTGATAATGTTGGCACAGAGCATGGTGATTACTTCACCATGAAGAGAGACTCTGGCAGCGGCAGAGTCTTTGTTTGTGCTTATCGTGGTCAGAAAATAAAAGCTTTCATTTCTTCCTGCAGCACCACAAGACTTACTGGAGAAAAAACATTCTATGGATCCAATGGAAATCTCGTGACAATCAAGCGCCCGGAAGTAATTCAAGGGTATGAAACCCACAAAAGTAAGTAATAGTCTTAATGAAAAGGTAAGTGTTCAAAAATTATATTTGCTATAGGTTCAATTGATGCAAACAATAACTTGCGGAACAACTTGCCCTCTTACCACGATATAATTTCGACTGAGAGGTGGGAGATGCGATTCTTTGGCTTTTTCCTTGGTATTTGTAAGGCAAATGCATACGCAGCCTACAGAAAATTTGTTATAGGAGGTGACAGCATGAGCCACAGCTAGTTTAAAGACAATGTTGCATTCAACATGCTTCGCCATTGTCAAAACTTGAAGGAGGGGCGCGCGTCAAACGTCATCCTTGAGCGCAAAGTCTTGAGAAGCAACTCCAGCCACAGCCACGTATCAATGAATGGCAAGAATGCGGTCAAAAGAAGACGCTTAGCTTGTAGTGGGTGCATTGAAAATAATGTACGTGGCACAAGGGTTAAAAAACTTGCAGTTGCAACCCAGACCGTCCATTATGTTTGGACTGCTATACAGCACACTTGAAGATGGTTTTGGCTCGTAGTAACTAGTCCAAATCATTCTACAACATATGAATATAATAAAATGAATTTTTTAAATTAACATGTTTCAACTTGTACACTTCAACTAGTTGATCAACATTCGGCTCATTTGGGCTGATCGTTTTTTTTCAAAAACCGACCAACTTGTCAAGGAAAATGTTGCGACTGCAATATCATTCGTTTTATACCAAAATGATTCCAGACATGTAAAAAGCTTGTATTGATGCCATTATCGAAGAATCTTTGTAAAAACCTTTTTTTTTTTTTTGCAATATATGATTTCAACATTCGGCGCGAATGGGCTGATTTTCAAATCTCTACTTGTTAATAAATAATAAAGAAATGTTGTCAAATAGTGGTCTTTGTTATGGCTCTTTGTTCTATAATTATGGTGGGAAATAGGGTTTATTGTCCCGAGAGCAATCGAATATACAAAGGAAGCATTCATCGTTCAGTAAAGACTCAGCAGAAATCTGTGCGTAATGAACGTGTGCATTTAGCAAAATCCAAAATTGTTGCGAAGAATGATGTCATCTACTGTTTAATAAGGAGGGAGTTTGTCAACTCAGGTATCTTGTTTTTGTTGTGTTGGGGTCTAAATTACCTAGTGCTTTAAATAAATCTTTATTTCCTTTTCGCCTCTTGACTATAATATCAACTTCCAAAACGCAAATTGGACAATTGAAAAAATAAACTCGTGAGAGGAGAAAAGGCTAATTTTTATTAAACTTGGAATTCATAATATTACATAGAAAGGGCGGGCGACACGATGTGATACTCCACCAAATCCATATTCGAGGACACTAGTGAGGTTAATTAAAGGACTGGAAGGGATTCGGACATAGAATAATATAAAAGGAATATAACAGGTTCGGCTAGAAAAAGTCACCTCACCACATTTTATTTTTTATATTTTCGAGAGACAATGTGTTCTTTTCACAAACAGTGCTCGCAGTAGGCTAGAAAAGACAATACGAGCTGACTTTGGTCTTTACTTTTATTTCACTGCTTCTACCTTAGATGTGTTGGATTGTCGTGAATAATTCAAAGGAAGCTAACTTATCGTGTAGAATGTCTCTAATAATAAAAATATCAGCTGGAGCCAGAAAAAAAAACTTCATTTCTACCTCTTTAATGATGTTTAAATTATCGAAATTACCTTTAGAATTATTATATATTATATGCGAATACTTGGATACAGATGATTTGTTTGTATTAGCAAGACTGAATAAATGGTACAATTACCATCTTACAGTGTTATTAAGTGGACGATTCGACCCAAAAGATGCTGATATGAAAAAAATACCAATTAACAAGGAAAGGAATACGACTTATAATATTTATACGAACGAAGATCGCCTTCGGTACTTCTTTTACCTTCATGAAAAATTGTTAGAACCCGCTGAAGTTGCTAAACTTGCTAATATAAAACTTGAAACTGTGAGAAAAGTGGAAGTGAGAATACAGCAAAGACCCTGAAAAGAATATACTACTCAAAAAAACGAACCGTACATCGAAAAGAGCGCTGAGTCAACTAAATGAAAACCATAAAATGCACTTGCTTAACTTCTTTGATGAGAACCCCTCAGCGGTTATTCAGGCCGCAGTCGAAGATTTAACCAAAAGCTTTGAAGGCTTGGAGATAAAGAAGATTAGGGTTTCTGAATTCATGAAAGAGGAGTGCAATCTTATCTTAAAGGTCGTTACACGTCCTCCTAAAGCAATAAATAGTCAGAAAAATCATGAGGTTCGTGGAGACTGGGTCATAGAATGGCAAAAAAAAGGTTTGCATTTTATGAACAACTGAGCGTTTTTGGACGAAGCGGGATTTGTGTGAATATGCGTCGTTCAAGAGGTTAGGCATCGCGCGGAAAACTGGCAATTGAAGACACCACTTCAGCAAGAGGTGTGGCACACACTGTCATTGCTGGAATTTCAGCGTATGGTGTAGTGAATGCAGGTTTGAGAGAGCCAGGAAATGTCAAAAAAAGAAGAGCTGTTGGTGCTAAAAAAAAAAAAAAAAAAAGAAAAGCGCCTGAGGGCGTCGTTGCTGTGATACCAAATGAACTACAGCTGATCGCTTTGTGCAGTTCATCAGTAATACCTTGGATATCATGGATGCACTCCCAAACATGAAAGTATTTCATATTGTAATGGATAACGCTCCAATTCACCCTCACGATGTTGTTGGTCCTATTGCCTCACAAAGAGAATACATGCCAGTATACCTTCCGCCATATTCACCTGAGCTCAACCCTATTGAGATGTTTTGGAAAGTACTTAGGATCGAGTCAAAAGAGGGAGGTTGACGGATGCAGAAACACTTTCTTCGAGAATAATTGAAGGCAGTGAGGATGTTTCTATTAAAAATTTACAGAATTTTACCTAGCACTCGATAAATGTAATTTCTAATTGTTTGAATAAAAACCTTTGTAGTCGGTTTGTCTGGTCAAATTATTTCTTTTAAGTGGGGCAAATTAAATTCAAACACTTGACCAAATAAGTCTCATTTTTTCGGGCAATTTAACTTTGCACAAGTGTGCAAAATTTTTCACAAAAGTGGGCGGAGTTCTCAAACATTCGGTGAATTGAGAGTAGAAGCACAGTATACAAAGGTTTCCGCTATCAAGAGTATTCCCGAAAAAAAAAAAGTAGTCATTATCGTTGGCGCCCCCAAGCTAATATCATGACGATGAGGTCAATTTACAGACCATCATTTGAACTTTATTAAGCGTATTAGAAACTCTAGAATAATAACTACATTTTCCACGACCGATGATTGTCACTCTTGGTGTCAGCTAGTTATCCTCTAGTAGAGTAGTGCAAGTATTTCATTTACTGTCTCTGTTTCTTTTTCCTTTTTGGCATCTTCATCCTTTTTTCGTTCTATATATGTATAACAGTACGAGTTAGCCAGGACAAAAGTAGTACAATTGGTTGCTTTGTGCTCTCTAGGCTTTGTTTATTTAATCGTGGAATAGCGACAATGTGTTGTTGTTAATGGTATTTAGTAGCAGGCTTCAGCAAGCAGGCTTCCTTCTTTCTTCGCTGTTAAAGTTAGTATCCTTATTGGTCGATTGCTGGTGAAAATGAATAAACCTACTATATAGGCAAAGTATTATCTACATACACGTGATATTTAGTATCAGAATATATACACACTAACTCTTTCAATGCTTCTGGGTCATATAACATATATACATGGAATTAGTAAATCGAGTGTCTCAACATAGAAGCTTTTATGGAATTTCGGCATAATATAGAAGAATCGTCAGTAAATGGAACAAAAAAAAAATTGTTACCATGTAACACGGCGATTTTAAGTCAAGTAGGAAATAATCTCGATTGTCATATCTTGAGTGAAAATTTCATTCTTTTTTATTCCTTTCAATTTCTAAAAACAATGAGAAAATCGCCATAGTAACAAGTCAAAAAAAGGATTGGTTATGTCTTATAATTCAATCGAGATTGGGGGAAGGACGGGAATAATGATGAGCTATCGAGATAAGTGTACATTTTCTAATTAAAGAAAATCCTTCCCATATATACCAAATAAAGTAATTAAAAATGAATTTTTGTTCTTTTTATTTCTAAACTTTTTAGTCTGAGAAATTCAATCTTTAGCCTCTGATTATAAAAAAAGGTTAATTTGATATCTCGATAAACTTACATCCAATCAAACTAAAGATTTTCACAAAATGTGGTCCGTTCAAAGAAATGTGACACAATATTATGTCATGCAAGATATTCAAAGAACAATTTAGAAGAATTTTGTTTCCAAAAAGGTGAAAGAATGGAAATTTTTATTATGTACATAGTGAAGAATAAAATAGAAAGATTCATAGACTTATATAGTAGTAGTAATAATGGCATGAAGGGGAAGGCATATTAAACTTGGTTATGATGAAACGAGGAAAAGTAATCTTGTGTTGGAGAGGGCTTATTAATGACTGTATTTAAATAAGGCGTTAAACCTGTTGATGAAAAGGAGGAGTTGCGTCGCGATAATGATGTATTGTTTGAAATTTCTAAGGATGTTTTACGAAGATAAGCTTGTACCGATTCACATTCACAATTGCCGTGTGTTAAAAGTAAGTTGCGTAAATACATACTTTCTTCTTTTAATTGTGATACCATTGCACGAAGTTCTTCATTTTGTTTATTTTGAGTTTCCGCTTTATTTTCGAGATCTTGCATCCACGTCTTTTTCTTTTGACGGCATTTGTAAGCTAATATCAGAATAAGTACCTTGATAAAAAATGAATACGTTCATGAGGATGTATACCTGCTACTCTGTTTCGTTCCAGGAACTTTTTTCTTCTTTCTTCAGCATCTTCACCTTCAAAAACAATACGTCTTTTACGACCACTAGAGACAGATGTCACTTTTTTATTATTATTAATCGTTGTTTGATTAGGCTGAATAACAGGTTGATATATACTAGAATGAAATGTAGTAGGTGGGCTTTGATGAAATGAAACACTTGAGCTGGATGGGCTAGTAGATAAGGACATTGTAGGAGAAGATGTACTATCTGATTCAGGATCACTTGGTGGTTGATAATCTTGCTGTTGTTGTTCTTTTATAATAGGACGATATGCTGTATTATAGTCAAATGGATTGATTTCATTCAATAAACTAGGTGTTAAATTCCACTCTCCATTCTCCATAAGAAAACGAGTAGGAGTAGCTAATGGAATCATTGTTTCTATTCAATAACATATATTTAGCACAATGTAAAATAGGTACTTGAATATATATATATATATATACCTTCTGTCATTTTCTTGATAATTATAAAAGAGTGAAAAAGTTAGAAAAAAAGGGAAATCGAGATTTGACTTTCTGCCTTTTTATACGGGACCAACAATAAAAAAATATAAACAAGGATGATGTCATTGCACCTTTGTTCCCTCTGCGTTTTTTCTCTTCTCCCCCCCCCCCACTTAAATTTGTGCTTTTTTCCTTTCAGCCTATGACGAAATTTTAGTTTAGTGTAACATTGATTTTCCAAGTAGTTCTTATTGCTTCCATATTATTCTTTAATTATAGCATAAAAGACTAACCTGGTAAATGATAAACATACCATCAAAACATTTATTTCTGTTTCGAAAAGATTTTAATATGGTCTGCTTCAGTATAATAATAAGTAGGAGGAAAAAAGCGATAAAAATATAAAAAAAAATCTAGATTTGTTGTTATTGTAAACTCACATAAAAAGGTCCCAAGAGGGAGGTAGCGCTTACTATAAATGGTACTTGGGCTTTTATTTCTGGGTCCTAAAAACAAACTAAATATATTATATTAACATTTTCATGTCATGCATATTTTATAGTTTCCGAAAAGTTAGTAGAAATGTAAGATAAAAAAAGAAAAAGAAATACAGTTTCTTCTTCCTTAGCAGCGATAGTGATTGAAATATATACATATATATATATAACATATATCTCGATTTCAAATATTGTTGTTCCGACGATCGAGAGAGTTTTTTTTTTTTTTTGCCACCCTCAAAAAATAAAGATCGAAATCGAGATACCGTTTTTTTCTTACTTTGAATTCAGATGTTGTTGGGCGAACCAAAACCATTTTCAGACATTCTGCTCACAGGATTCGGTTATCGCACTGGCACTGCATTTTTTCTTTTGAAGACGATCCATAAATTTATTCAAAAATATACCTGAAAAGAAATTAGGCAATAATTAAACAGTTCTCAGTAAGTGTTTTGTAGTCTTAGAAAATAACAAAAGAATGTCTACTTTTTCAAATCATTTTAACACATTCAGAAAAGTTGATAGTAGTGGGTATAAAGAAATTTATAAAGTAAAAAGTACAAAAGAAAGTTACTTTGAATATAGTTAGCTTTTTTTTTTTAGGCAATTCGTTTACCTTTTTTTTTTGGACAAATTCAGAGAAGAAAATTAGACAAAAGGAAATTAGTTTTTGAACAGGCTCTGTCTGTTGGATGTTGCTTACCTGCATTAAATTGTTTAAGCGATAACTTGAGTGGAAAATTTGGTTTTTTTGGACGACGATAGTGAAGGTAGGGATTTGCTATTTTTTTTTGTTTCTAGGCTCTGCATTGACATTATTTGATCGGCTGAAGCATGTGGGGCGGTTGCCAGTTATTCTTGATTCGCTTAAATTCTTTCTGAAATTACTCATTGCGGCAAGATCATGATTCCAGAGCTTTGAGGGAGAGTCATTCTCATATTTAAATAAGCCATTGCAAGTGACAGTGGGATTCTTCTGTCTTTTATGGGGGGCGTAGGTAAGTAAATCTCTTGAACTTTTTTAATTTTCCTTCGCAGTTAGAGGGCGTTTTATACTCATCAATAAGGAGCACCTTCAAATCATTCTTTTGCAACATTGATACATGCCCCTTATTCTTGGTAGGTTCGTGAAACTTTATCCTGGGAGCTGATCAATTCCCCCTTTAACTAAACTTTCTTCGTTCTGTCTGTAATACTACAATTTGCCTGAAAATCACATTCACCGAAAAGGGAGAAGGTTTAGCAATGACAGCTGTGAACTAGTGAAACTCTTGACAACTTTAAGCTTTTATATGATCAGCCACTTGGACTCGACACCCAAATACCCAGGTTAATGTTTCTTCCGCAAATCTTGATATGTAGGTGATAGTAGTTTTAGGGAGGCGTTTCTTGATTGAGTAAAGTTTGAAGATGAATAGCAAATTTTACAACTTGAGAAGTTCGTCCTCGTTATCGGTAGTATTTTTTGGGACTGTCCCAGTGAATCGAGCAACAAAAAGCTTCCCCGATACAGGCTGTGTGTTTTTATCGTAAAAAAGCCATCGATAGTGTCGTGATAGAAATCTCTGACGCCGATCTTTGTCTCATTACCATAATATTTAGTGAAGACGCCTTCGTATTCTGCTCTGACATTACATATTCAATATACGAGGGTTGATCAACAGATTTCCACTTTGATTTACTCCTCATTTCTTTTGCAAAACGTACATCTTCAGGTTTCAGGCTCTTTTGCAATTTGCAGAAATATCTTTAATCGATCAATAGCTGCTTCATATCGGCTATATTATTATATCGGCAACTGATTGCACTCTTCGTGAATTTATTAACAATGGTCAAATCGACAACTAGCCAATTATCATCACTAAATATATTCCGCATACCTCATCCACATAGTACTTAGGGAATATAAATGAAATCAAAGATATACATATATCTTCATGTTTTTATCGAATAAAAGAATAGAAAAAATTGTAGTTTCAGAATTTTCACGTAAATTTGATTCATGTCCGGTGTCAGGGAGAACGGATGAAAAATTCGTCCGTTTGAAGGTCAAGAAGATTAGCAGTCATAACTCCACCCCCCCCAATTTGTTGGAGTAAAAAACTTCCTACTTGAAATGACCCTTTTTTATTAACAGGTAGAGATTGGGGAGGCCCAAGTGGGCCGATTCGGCCCATATGGGTCGATCCAAAGTGTGTTTTTTTTGTTAGCTAGGCCCCCTTATTTTTTTATCAACTTTTCATTGTTAGAAAGCCCAATACCTCTAGAAATATTCAGGGTGTTTTTTAAATTATTTCTATTAGTTGCAACAAGACCTAAATCACGCATTTGCATTTTATATTTTTAAAATTTATAATTATCATTGGTGGGTCGGAGTGCACTCTTGTTTATCGTTTGTTGAGACTATATGGTAGCATGGTACACTAAACTCATAGAAAAGATTTATGAGTACTGGACGAAGCACAAATACCACGTTTTAGTAATAAGAAGACGTGTTATCATGTATTTCGATGTGTCGAAAATAAAATTTTATAATTCAAAAGCCAACATGCCACCACATTGTGTCGTATAAAAAATAAAACCTTGATGAAGTATCTGTCTCAATACAAATTATGGGTTGTTCAAAGACCAAACCCTTGGAAATAATGAAAACCATAAAGGCACGATTTATTTTTTAAATAAAAAACGGCTATATTTGTCAACAACTTCACTTCTCCACTTTTTTGTTGGTCTCTGGAGAAATCAGAGCGAAAAAAATAGGTCTCTGGAGAAATCAGGGCGAAGAGAACTATTTTTTTGGCTCTGATTTAATATTCTACCAGTTATCATAAAATGCCCAAACCCAGTGTGAATCTTGACGTAAATGTCCTAGTATCTGTAAGCAAACGCTTTATCACTGATAAAGCAGTTAAGGCTGCTTTGCAGAATAAATATGACTGGAACACGCCTGGCTTACGCTTCAGCGGTAGAACCGTATCTAAGACTATAATAAACGGTGTTATAGTTTACGACTTGTTGCTCGACGACTTGGACGCACGCATCAAAGTGGCTCAAGGGTCGCTGAAGTATATGGGACGTATCACTCCCACCAACATTGAGACGGATGTACTCCAGCAAGAAACATCCGAGAACAACGAACTTGCAACTGAAGATTTGTTAGAAAATGCAGTTGATGATTATTTTTCTGACAATGGAGAAGAGAGGATGAAGGTGGAGAGAATATAAAAGATGTGGACTCCAGAGATGGTTGGAGAATTGGTGAAATTTACATCGATTCCCGTCTCGGTGGAAACGCTGATGGCTATAGCCGTTGTACGTCCGAATTTACCATGACAGCGAAAAGATATGGCTCTCCTTTGGACTGTTTCTTGTTTTTCCTACCAGTTGGTCACATCTACTCCATTATCCGAAACACCAACATGCATGCAAGAAGCCTTGCTCATTGCGTTGATATCAGCTTTAACAAGTATCTTACGTGGATATCATTATTGACTGTAATGGCTGTGGTACGACACTCGGATAAAAAAGCATATTGGAGACAAGGTGAATCTCATTTTTTCCTGAACACGGACTTCAGCAAGTATATGTAATTCACCAGATTTAATGATATCATGGGAATGCATGTACAGTACCCGCGTTATATAAGGCTACGTTATATAGTGCTAAATCCTATATAGTGCTAGAAGTTTCAAAGAAAAAATAACCTTCTGCTAACAAATCTGTGAAAACCGCGCTATATAATGCTAAAATCCTATTTAGTGCTGCGAGGTGCCTGAAAAAAAGCTAGCACTATATGGCGCGACTACTGTATTTGAAATTCCTTCTAGAGTAGCGCAGCTGTTGATCCACTTTATCAAATACGCTCAACCATCGAAGCATTCAATGACCATATGACGAGATGCATAATTCCGGGAAAGTATCTTGTATAATTGACGAGTCGATGAACCAGTGGCTAGGCACCGGTATGCCCAATCTGAAAAAAAGTTCCAAGAAAGCCACACCCAATTGGGCAAGAATTCAAAACTCTGGGAGACTATGATACGTCTTGCATTTTACGAATGGATACAGTGAGTGATCCTTGTTCGAAAGAATTTGATGACGAAGAAGCCGGCAACAAGAAGAAGACGCTTACAGCCACCGTCAAGCGATTGGTAAAACCTTGGTTTGGTTCTGGACGCACTATTATTGCTGATTCGTGGTTTGGATCTCCTAAAATGGTATCCACATTAATGAACGTTGGCTTGTATTCGATCATGCAAGTCGTAAAATGTGCTCACTGGCCACGTGGTATGCCCGAAACAGACATTGTGCTTAGCTTGAATAAGGAGTACAGAAGTTGCTTCACAATGAAGAAGGATCTAGATAGTGGTAGAATCTTTGTTTGTGCGTATCAAGATAAGAAAGCCAAAGCTTTTATTTCGTCTTGTGGAACTACAAGGCTGACAGGTAAAAGAAGCTTTGAAGACCAACAAGGGAACGTCATTACCATAAAGCGCCCAGAAGTAGTCGAAGAATACGAAAGCCACAAAAGTAAAAAAAGAACTTAAATATTAATATCTGAACAGCTGGATTTATTTTGTTTTATAGGCACTGTCGATGCTGCAAATAATTTGCGTGATAATTTACCCTCGTATCATGACATTATCGCAACGGAGAGATGGGAAATGCGCTTTTTCGGCTTCTTTTTGAGTCTTTGTGAAGCTAACGCATTTGCTGCCTATAGAAAGTACGCTGCTGAAGGTGACTCCACGCTACACGCGTCTTTTAAGGACAAACTGGCTTTCGAAATGCTTCAACATTGCGAAAATTTGTTGAATCCTTCTAATATAGAAGCATCTATTGATCGAAGTTCGCTTAGAAGCAGCTCCATACATAATTATATGCCACTGACAAGAACAAGTAAAGGAAAAAGAAGACGTATGGTGTGTCATAGATGCAAGGAGACAACAAGCAAAGCTCTTCGAGTAGGCAAGTGTTGTAGTTGTAACCCCGAACACCCGCTTTGTGACGATTGCTATATGGAGCACCTTAAGAGTGTATGGCAGCACCAAAGATAGCTGGAATTATTCTACACCTATAAAGCTATAATAAACTGAACTGTTCAAAGAATATCTTACAAGTTTTATGCAACGTTTTGTTGTCTGAGGATCGGCCCAAGTGGGCTTTTGATTTTTTTTAAAAAACCGACTTACTTTACAAAAAAAACTGTCTATGGTGAATGTCTTTCATTCTTCACAAAAATTTATGATTTTGTAGGGGAGGTATCAGATAATGTATATAAAACAGAACAGGGTGAAATACTGTGTTATTTATTGAGATATAGATTTTTTACAATCGGCCCCGATGGGCCGATTGGCCAATCTCTACTTGTTAATTAATAAATTAATTACTTTATAATTGAACTTGCCGTCGCTTAACTTTTTCTTGGTAATGTATAATAAATGTGTTTTCTTGGAACTTGAAACTTAATGCTTGCAGTTTGCTAGGTGACATTAATGATCCCTCAACACACGTAGAATGATCTTCGTCATAAAAAGATTTAAAAATGGTTTCTAATTTATATATGGTAATTTCAGTTTGCAAATATAGAAAAAAGTACTTTATAACACATAATTAACTGGTTTTTACTCTAGGATCCTACTTCAACTTTTATTCGTTGTAATCAATCAAGTGAGAAAAACAACTTTGAATTATACCTGAGGCAGTTACTGTTGGTTTGCATATCAACAAGGGATACGTATTTGTAAGTGCAAGTAAAAGGGAGATGATACTTGAATTGGGAATGAACATGGGCATTGTTTACATTGTTGTCAATGTTACGGCTCTCAGAAGAACGTTGACATTGACAAAAATGTAGAACGAGATCATATTTCCAAATGAGAATTTATGGAAGATAAACGTGTCGTATGATAATAAAATACATAAGTCATTATATACTATAGATGTTTTACTTATTATTGTCCTGTGTCTGTTTCGGAAAATTCTATATTGTTTGGTTGAAAGAATATCAGAAACACCAGGGCTGTTGTTGCTAGCTTCAGAACTAATAAAACAGCAGCCTATAAGCAATATTCTGCTAATGTTCTGGTGAATGACATTGTTACAAATGTTTAGAAGGTTTTGTCTAAACCGGCCTCATTTTTCGGCTCTTTGTATACAAAAAATAATACTAGTAGACCGATAGTGATAATAATATGTAAAGTATCCGCGATAAATGAATTGGAATCCTGATTGACGAACACAATTCCGAAGCTTAACAGAGCAATTATGATGAAATGAAGCTAAACGTTGTCAAGCAGTCTTTGCATTAATCAGCATCACTCTGAAGTAGAACATATATCGAAACGTTTGTCACTTTTCTTTTCATAAATAAGATTTTTTGCTCTCGCTTTCAAGTATAACTGTTGATAAGATACTACATAGTGACTTTTGATTCCTTACTCAACGCATTGATGTGTCTATGTTTTGTATGTGTATAGCTTTATAATTTTAAAACATTACACAGCCATGTTAGTTGGTAATTTTCATACGTTTATGCGAACCTTTCCTATACATCATAATGGTTTCCTCTTACTATTTTCTGCAAAATAGTACCCTGTATTGTTAGAAGCTATAGTTAAAAATCCCCGCAATGTATAAGCTTTCTATGGCTGACTGCATTTATGTTTTACTTTTATCAAGGTTATATATTCGCATGAATACATACGAAAGCTATACCGCAACGAGAATAAGGTAAAATTTACTATACTATCGTAAGAAATTATAGTATTATACAAAATATATAATAACCCATTCGAGGAATGAAGAGACACCAACGACAAAAACTGTTTAACTAACAGCGTAATATTTTGAAATTTGCTTTTCTATAGCGAGGATAGCGTATAATAATCGCATACTGTGTTGTTTATCTTGTATATTATAATAAATAGTAATGAAGGATTTTTAAAGCAACGTTTTCTGATTACAATGTTGACATCTCATAAGCAACTATAAACTAAACTTAGCGTGAGGTCGAACAAAAGTTTGCAGAAAGAGTACTTAAGATCTACAATGACTGTTTGCAAATAATTAGATTAACAATGTGTGTATATATAACGATTTAATGTAGTTTCGTAGAACTGTTGTTAGTTATTATAGTTAATATATAGATTCATTGTAGCTTACAACAAATAACAAGAATGGCTTTTATATACTATACAATAAGTGTTGTGTATACAACAAAAAAATAGCACTTTAAAGAAATGTAACTACTATGGCATTGTAATAAAAATGTTCAACTGATTCTACTTTTGCTTTTGTTTTCTTTAGAAATATAATAAAATTAACAATCAAAACTACTGATATAATGAAATTTATGTTTTTTTTATGGAAGTCTAGAATTAAAGGAAGGGAAGGGGAGGCACCAGGCAACTAGCGACGCAGATTGTGGCGATTTAAACCTCTTTTTGTAGGCATCGTATTTCGCGTATTCAATCTGTTCACGCTAGCGAAGTACTCATCTTCGGTGCCGTTTACAACGCTAGACGTGAAAACCGCTAGTTGCTCTGGGTGGAGGAGGCGGGTATAATTGCGAGTTGCATCGTGGTAGAATTCCCCCTCCACACGCAGTTCTTCTGCCAACCTGTTCATGCGCTCTTGTATCTCTCTTTGGCGATGGCGCAAGCGAGAACTGGATTCTTTCCATTGTCTTCTTTCTTCACTTTCAGACAGTAGACTTTCTTCAGCTCTGGTAGTGTCATTATTGTCATCGGTTTCGTCTTCACTATCATCGATGATAATAATTTTCTCTTCGTTATTGAAGAGGGGTGAAGAGGGGGAGGAGAAGGGTTATCTTGTGTGAAAATAAAGAAGGTGATGGTGATGGAGGAGGAGGGCTGTCATGTGTATAAAATAAGGAAGGTGGTGGCGATGGAGGAGGAGGAGACGAAGCAGGAAACGAAGGAGAGAGTGGTGGTATTGGTGGTGATAATGACGACGAAAGCAAAGGTGAAATAAAAGGAATGTCTGCATGGTAATTACCATCATTAATCTGGAGATTACGAAATGTGATGTAAGCGTTTAAGTCTGTTGGATAGAAATGACTTTCGGTTAGTTTACTTTAATAGAACGTTCGAATTGATATATGCTTATATACAAATCGAGTTCATTATAAGTTAAATTGATTGGAAACATACGTCTATTTGTCATTGTCCGAAATTAGAATATGATTACATAATGAAGGACTTCGATTTGACAGGTTATGGCTGGTTGTGAGATGAGTAAACTTGACAGGCAAATGTTAGATCAGTTATAGCATAGTTAGATACGTTCTGATATCATCCTTATCACAGGAGATACTTAATGTGCTTTCATGAATAACGATTATATATTTATTATGCAAGATGGCTTATCATTATAAGCGGATTATAACATTAACCATACAAATAATGCACAGACCATGATAATAATAAAGATATATTGTTTACCTAGAATATAGTAGAATGTCATAGAACTTCACTTGGAATACACGCAATACAATAGAGTACGTAAGTACATGACTACGTGACCTAGACCGCAGTATTGCTACGCCCTGGACCTGAACTAGCGGAAGCCGAATTTAATTAGCTTATACTGAAGCTTAGCTGTCAAGAATATGTACTGCTTCTTACGTCGCTATATTGTCTACTGGATCAAGCCAGGAGCAAGTTCAATTCTTGCAAAGTACTGCTCGAAAATCTCTACAACTACCCATTGACTAGCGACGTCAAAATGAGTAGTAGCTGGGCGAATTCGGGAAGTATCGTTGCTGTTACTGTTGTCAATATCATCGACAAGATTATCATCAGGGTTGCCGCCAGTTCCTTGACTGTAAGGTGGTGCAGTAGAAGTGGAACGAGGAACCGAGGAGGACGATTCGGGGACGGTTGTTGTTAATGGATTTGCTGGTTGAGAATCACCAGAAGCATTTGCGTTACCAGCGCCTCTTGTTTTGCTTCTAGGGCGGCCCCTTCCTCTTCCACTGCTAGTTCTGGATCCACCAGAGCGTCGTTGAGCTCCTGGCTGTTCGTTTACAAAAGTAAAAGGTGTCCATTCACGATTTTCTTGGTTGGTATTGTTACTAGTTTGGTTATTTTGGTTGTTGTTCATTTTGCAAGGTAAGTTTAAAAAGTAAAGTTGTTGTTGTATTCGATAAGGGATAAAGAAAAGAAAAGAAGGATTTAATCAAAATACATAAAAATGGTTACATACTGGAGTTCGTGAGAAAGGGGATTTTAGCATCCCATTTGGAATTAAATGGTTGCTTGTCATTGAAGGGGCTTCACAGCAGAAATCATTAAAAAAACCCATATTTGTATTTTATTTTTTAATTATTTATTTAAAATGGCAATCATGTACTACCGTGTTGCAAAATTTCATTTTTGTTATTTTATCCAAATTCGTATTTATTTTTCAGGTAGTAACTACCTGCTTGAGAACGACCTTGAGCATCGCATCCTTAAAAAATTTATTGCCAGTTTCATCTTCTGTTTTCGCTCCTTCTGTCAACCCAATTTCGTAGCTTCCGAACCGCATTATATGGTCAGGTACTTTGGACTTGAGTTTCCTCTTTATTGGTTGCAATGTTGAGAGCTTTCTTTTTTGAGTAGGCTAATACTTGGTACACGGCAGATTTGCACGGCAAATTTTTGAAATACCAGAAAATTATAAATTTGTGACATCGATGTTAAAAATGTAACGTCATCATTTTTTTTTTTTGCCATGCACTTTGAGTTACAAATAAATGATTTTGGGGGGGAGGAAGGAAATTTCAGGAACCATTACTTTTTGAGTTGCACATTTTTGACAAAAAATTCAAGT